>JZKD02S1985402.1:321394-340884 GCA_000966675.3 Picea glauca
TTTCGAATGGTTGGCAAAGTACTGACTTTCCAGATATCTTGGGATCATTCCCTATCCAAGTAACTAATCAATCTTCTCCTATATATTGAGGGGATTTCTCATGGAAAAGGTTAGAGGCAGATTAGCAAGAGAATGATTGGAGAATTAGTGCAATATTGTATGGAGGACTGATGCTACAACAGCAAGAGACAACAGCAAGGTCATCATATGTGGTTGAACTTCTTCATGCATGAGCAAGTGTGTGTGTCAGAGCTAGGAGCCATCGAAAGGAGACCTACGACATCAAGGCTCGGGTTGTAAGTTTCACTTTCAATTAATGCAATACAGTAATATGTCCCTTTCCCATAATGATGATGTCATCTTATTACATGATTCCTTGATCACATGTATAGACTAGGTATTGAATATATTAATCTGCTTGTACTTCGATTGGTTTGTACTGTTGTGATTGGGTGGCACAAGAGCATCGAAGTAGAGAGAGGAACAACAGAGATTAAAGGAGAGCGTTCATAAGGTATGTCCACCATCCATTTCTCTTAGTTCATTCAATAGTCTAGATCTAGGGAAAGAGTATTATTCTGTCCTGTTTTGTTCTAGATCCAAGTGGATCTAGGGAGATTGGTCTATGTCCGCACTCACGAATTTATCCATAAACATAAACTACCACTCGCAAGATGACCTTTCAAACCTTTTAACGAGTGTGAAAGGAAGCAAGATCACTCGACAATATTTTCATGTTTAGAGAGTCTGAAAAGAGCTTAAAGGAGACTCCAGGGGGTTATTTTTTCGTATAACCTTTACGAGTCCGAAAAAGTGATAAAATTCTACTCGGTTACATTCTCATGTATTTTCTAGCATGAGAAATAACAAAGACTAAGCTTGGTATTGGTTTCATTTTTACACAAGCTTGAAACAAAATTAAACGTATGCTTGTAAATTCCCAACATAAATTCCAAAGGTTGGGATACCCAAGGATGGTTGGTACTCTACCCCCATCTTGAAAAGCTAGTGGAATAACTCCAAAATGATAATCAAAGGCTTGAGACAATGCTCCCCAAGCTTCAATTCATTCACCAACTTTGAGGTTGTCACCAATTTCTGTACTAGATGGAGAAAAAGGATATAGGTGGATGAAATGAAGGTTCAAATACGAGACCTAACAAAAGACTCAACTCGACGAGAGAGGTGACTATTTCATTTTTTAACGAGCTTGACACAGGAAAAGAATTATCCTCAAGGTTTCGGGTTCAATCCCCATATTTTTGTTTCATTTTTTAATGAGCTTTCCACAAAGAGAAAAACTATGCTCGTGGGCTCTTCTTGATCATGGATTCCAAGAGGAAAATGCTCTGGAAGGAAACCATGTCAAGGGACAAAACTCGGTCATGGCTTCCAAGAGATCTTCATTGGATGGAAGAACGATTCTCTAGAAGGAACACATGTCGAGGGCCTCGACAGGGGTAAGGAGATCAGGCTCCAATAGCCTTACCGAAGAGATCACCATGTCAACTACTGGGTCTAAATAATCGGAAGTTGAAGTCATGGGAGATAACGCCACATAATTGAACTGTGGTAGGGGTGATACCGACTGCATATAATACCCATTTAGGGAGGTCATTAGGTTGATGGTCAAGTCAGGGCCAACGAACGAAATTTGATCAATAGTCACCATTCTTCCATCATGAAGGAAAGATATCACATGGAAAAGAGTGGACACAATAGATTTCATGGCATAGACATAATCTCACCCAAGGAGTAAATCGAAATCCAAGGGGTCCTGGACTACCATAACATCAATAAAGAAAGCTTTCCCTCCCAAAGTTACAGGAAACTGGGGAAGGATCCATAAAGGGTGACTGGTTCTTCTGTTAAAAGTGAACAGAGTCTAAGTAACCGACACAAGTTGAGGATAACCAAAATCTTGCCAAGCAATAGATGATAAAATACTGATGGACGAACCTTCATCTATCAGTGCATGATGAACGTCCTGACCACAAACCTGTATTGTAATCTTGAAAGGAATGTGAGAGGGAAGACGAGGTCCAGTTCTCTCGAAGGATTTCGTACTTGTTATCCTGCCCATACGTTCAGAATGGAATATCAATTGTACCCTCCCAGGGGATGACTACGAGTTCGTGACCTTCGTAGCCATATTATTCAGGGTCTTACACAAGGTGATGGTGAAGGGAAGTCTCACTGTACCTGGAACAGAAGTTGGTCAAACTCACTCGGGCTCCTTGGAGGGTAAATCCACACTTACTACTTGAAATCTTGAACCAAAGTGTAAGTCCGTTAAGAAGGTCGCCAACGTAACTGATCCACCCGCTCTATCCCCGCCCCCTCCTATATTGATCTCACAATGTTGGATTTCATCACCAACTAGTGGTTTCATTGTGGGAAGTTTTGTTTGATTGTTTGCTTCTTAGATTCATAGTGTGTGTAGTTTTTTTTACTTAGTGGACCTTAGTTCGAGTCAGTGTTAATGGCATCAACTCCTAGGAGTACCAATGGAGGAACCCCTTGTCCCGGGGAACATTTCACCTTTCCTTCTTTTGGAAACATTGGTCCTCTGTACATTGCCACACTGAGTCTTTCGGGACTCACCATCGGGTTACCGGTTTGGTTGTTCCCCACTCCGGTAATCTCGAATCTTCCTAGTGTTCTAGATACACCTAATACTTCATATGTAAGTACACCACCCACACATCAACCTCATGTCGACTTTTCACCTTCTTCACCCATTAAGTATCCTTCCTTTTCTCCTTCTTCGCCTAGTGAAAGCTCTAAAGAAAGTAGCCAGGTTGATAAGAAGAAGAAGAAAAATAAAGAGAAGAAGAAGAAGAACCCGAAAAGGACCAATCCTCCAACTATATCAGATGTTTGATCCAAGCAACCAACTACTATTAATCATACTGGGAGTGTTGATGAGGTCGACAAGATTAAAACGAAGAATCTGAAACCCAAATTCCCTTGCAGTATTTGTAAGGGTGACCACTTTTTGAGGAATTTCCCTGGTCTTCCCAAGGTTTTAGAAATGTGTTCCTCCACATCATTAGCCCCTGCTAGTCAAGCTAGAACTGCCCCGTTAACTAGTGACGTTAAGGTTGGTCAGAAGAAAACAACTGTCAAATTTCCTTGTATGTTATGAAAAGACGATCATTATTCTCACCTTTGTCCTCGTATGGACAAGGCTTATTCTCTTTTGGAAAAGATTCAACTCCCAACTAGTTATCGCAATATTTCCCCCAACCCATCATTAGTTGATGGAATGGTCAATCTGGTTCCATCCTCGGTCAGTCTGGTTGATCAGGTGGTCAATCTAGTTTCAACCTCGATTGAACCACTAACCAAAGTAGTTGATCCAGTACCATCATTGATCAGCCCCACTTTTCATCTGAAAAGTGAAACCCAAGTGACTGATCCATTCCCTTCATTGGTCAGTGCAACCCTTCATATGAAGAGTGCGAACATGGTCAATCCCCCTCCTCCTCTGACGAGTGCCAAATTGGCTGCTCTGGTCCCTTCATCGGTGAGTTTGGTTGATCATGTCGTCAATATGGTCACGTCCTTAGTTGAACCAATTGACAAAGTGGTTGATCTGATCCCATCTTCAGTCGATCTCACTCTCTCGTTAGAGAGTGCAACCCAAGCAATTGATCCATTTCCACCTGTCAACCCCATTCTCCCCTTGGAGAATGAAACCCAAGTGGTCTATTTGATGTTGTTATCAATCGATCCTACTCTCCTGCTAGAGAGTAAACCCAATTATGCCCACGTTTTTCTCGTTGATACAGAATCTACCGTGTTGGGGGGAATTCCTCCTTCTCCCATGAAACCCCCTCCAAGTAATGAGGCCATCCTCTTTGATTGGGGTGTACTAACTGGACCTTGTCTTCCCTCTCACGTTCCTTTCAAAGTTATAGTACAGGTTTGTGGTCGGGACGTTCCCCATGCACTGATAGATGAAGGTTCGTCCATTAGTATTTTATCCTCTATTGCTTGGCAAGCTTTCGGTTATCCTCAACTTGTGCTGGTTACTCGAACTCTGTTCACTTTTAACATAAGAACCAGTCACCCTTTAGGGATCCTTCCCCAGTTTCCCATAACTTTGGCAGGTAAAACTGTCTTTATTGATGTTATGGTAGTCCAGGACCCCTTGGATTTCGATTTACTCCTTAGGAGAGATTATGTCTATTCCATGAAAGCTATTGTGTCCACTCTTTTTCGTGTGATATCGTTCCCTCACGATGGAAGAATGGTGACTATTGATCAACTTTCATTCGTTGGCCCTGACTTGACCATCAACCCAATGAACTCCCTAAATAGGTCTTATATGCAGTCACCCCTACCACAGGTTAATTGTGTGGCATTGTCTCCCATGACTTCAACTTTCAATGACTTAGATCCGGTAGTTGACATGGTGATCTCTTCGGTAGGGCTTTTGGAGCCTGATCTCCTTACCCCTGACGTAACCCTCAACATGTGGTCCTTCCAAAGAATAGTTCTTCCATCCAATGAATATCTCTTGGAAGCCATGACCGAGTTTTGTCCCTTGACATGGTTTCCTTCCAGAGCATTATCCTCTTGGAAGCCATGATCAAGAAGATCCCACGAGCATGGTTTTTCTCTCTGTGGTAAGCTCGTTAAAAAATGAAATAGAAATCTGGGGATTGAACCCAGAACCTTGAGCATAATTCTTTTCCTATGTCAAGCTCATTAAAAAATGAAACAATCACCTCTCTTGTCGAGTCGAGTCTTTCGTTAGGTCTCGTATTTGAACCTTCATTTCATCCACCTGTATCATTTTTCCCCATATAGTACAGAAATTGCTGACAATCTCAAAGTCGATGAATGAATTGAATCTTGGGGGGCATGTCTCCAGCCTTTGATTATCATTCTAGATTTATGCCACTAGATTTTCAAGTTGGGGGCAGAGTACCAACCATCCATGGGTATCCCGTATCCCTACCTTTAGAAATTACATTGGGAATTTACAAGCATAGTTTAATTTTGTTTCAGGCTTGTTTAAAAATGAAATCAATACCGAATTAGTCTCTTTTCTTTCTCGTGCTCGTAAAAAAACATGAGAACGCAACCGAGTAAACTTTTATCTCTTTTTCGGACTCGCATGGATACACAAAAAAGGAACCCCCTGGAGTCGTCTTTCTTTAATCTCTTTTCAGACTCTCTAAACATGAAAATATTTCCAAGTGATCTTGCTTCCTTTCCCACTCATTAAGAGGTTGAAAAGGATGTCAGTGACCAAAGTTAGCACCTTTCTGTCTTGATCTTATAGATTTAGGGTTCAAGAGGAAATCCACTTGTTCGCGAGGGGATTTTCCTGTAACAGTTAGTGGGAAAGAGGCACGTGTAGAAGGATCCATGAATTCCACCCACGAAAATCCCAAATCCTTTTACTATATTTTCTTCCAAACTTTCATCAGAGACAACATTAAAAAAAGTATTGAAATCATTGGATGGAAGGTCGTTGAGAATATTTGTAGCTCTAGCATAGGAATTGATCTATGTGAGGATGACACCTTGTTTTTGAAGGATTTTATGATGGTTTTTGCAACATTCACTATGTTGTGTCCATGAGGACAACCCAAATCAACAACATGAATTGTTGGGCAGCCATGGATCACAGTCCTCCAAATGGTTTCTTATAGATCATGCTTTATGAATTGAAAGGAGTTAACCTAGAGGGTGGAATTGCAAGCATAAATCGAATCTCCTAGTCAATCCTTCATCTGTATGATATACCCAACCCTCTTATCCATTCGAACACTACCAATAGAGAGAGAGGTAAGAGCGCTAGAAATGAGAAACCTAGTAATATTCAAATCAACCAGGGTTGGAAGTCGACCAACTGAAGGCAAGTGAAATGAATAATAATAATTTAATCACCCAGGAAAATGAAGTTCAAGTCACCCAGGTAAGGAAATGGTCCAACAACAAAAGAAAACAACACTCTATTAGCTATAAAAGAAAGATTCTCCCCTTGAAGAGAGAGAGACTCCCAGGAGGGAGAAACCATTTTTGGCAACAATTTCCAATAGTTAGATGATCACATCCATTGATCTCACAACTTGGGTAGAATGGATAATGGATGGTAGACAAATTATATCTATTGTCTCTCACCAATTGTTAATGGAAAATGAGTTTCTGAACATAGTTAGCAGAGGTATCATTTTTTATTCCTTATTACAGTGAGTAGAATAACTATTGGTGCAGCTCATAGTGAATACTTTATCATATTCCACACCATGGACAAAGAATGGAATTTAACTAGGAACCATGTACCCATACAAATTAAATCTAGAATGATAGACACAAATATCAATCACATAATGGACACAATTATTTTTCCCTGGAACCCAAATGGGAAAAACCAGTTTCGAATGGTGCTCAGTATTCTCCTTTCGGCAATCTCCAATACAATTCGCTCCTCCTCCTTGGCCCAAAAATACCTTTGAGTATGAGACAGAGTGAAGAAATAATTATATCTATGGGGTAAGGGGAGGCTAACAACCATGGCTCTTCAATTCATTTTCCTTATCCTTCTCTCCTATTTGTTTCATCATCTTTTAATAATTTTTCTTCAACTTTTCTCTTCCATCCTTATTTATCTTATTCAACGTTAACCATGCATTTTTTTTACATGGTTTACATAATATTGGTTGATTGTCAATTTGTTTTGAAGGTACCGAGTCTTATCCATTCTTCAATCCATATCCATTTCAGATTAGTGATGCCCCAACAAAACTCCTAACTTTAATGACATTAGTAGGAAATAGCCATTTTATGATGGCCTCCATCTTTGCAGGATATATCTTGAGCTCCCCTCCAATGATCACATACCCCAAATACACCAATGATAATAGAGCAAAATAACATTTATTAAGTCTAGCTGGTAGCTTGTGCTTTTTTAGATTCTCTAACACCTACGTGAGATGTGAAATGTGCTCCTCCCATGTAGATATATAAATCAATACATCATCCAAATACACTATAAAAAATGAATCTAAATATGGGTGTAATACATCATTCATCAATCTTATAAATGTAGTTGGTTCATTACATGTGCATTACATAAACCAAATGGCCTGACCAACAATTCATACAAACCTTTCCTTGTCTTGAAGGAGGTATTCTGAGTTTCTTCTTCTTTGACATGTACTTGGTGGTATCCAAATTTGATATCCAACTTGGTGAAGTACTTGGCATGTTGCAACTAGTCTAAAAAATCATCGATCCTAGGGAGAGGGTACATATTATTGAGTGTAATCTTGTTCAAAGATCTGTAGTCAGTACACATTCACCAAGTCCCATTATTCTTGGGTATGATGATGATAGGTGACCCACAAGTTGAACTGCTTGGTAGAATCACTCCTTGCTCCAATGTTTGTTGCAACTATTTCTTCACTTCATCCGTTTCCAAAATGGACTGTCTATACAACCCAATATTTGATAATGGGGAGTCAGGAAAAAAATGTATCTCATTCTCCACTTTCCTCTTAAGTGCCAGTCCTTTAGACTCCTAGAACACTCCTATGTATGCTTGCAACAACTCCTCCAACTATTCTTTATACTTTTTAGTGCATTCTTACAAGGATGCATTTACTCTTACCGATTCATCACCCGATTGATTCTCTCGTAAGAAAATCAAAACATACTTCTTACTTGAACTAACCAACTTTTTTTCTTGGTTGGCACTTACCAGTGAAATATTCAATTTATATTGATGTGCATTGATGACGAAACAGTTCCCATCCTTGATCAAGCGGTACTGGTTTTCTCTCTGCATGAAGATCACATCCCTCATATACATGTAGGAGCTTCTAAACACTACACCACAAAAAATATACACTTACAACAAATTTCATCTTACACTATTTGGTGACCTTGATCTCTTCATTATTATTTACCCACCCCAATGGATATGGGATAGGATTATCATGAACCTCCAACCCAAGCTTAATAACCAGATCGGCTACTATGAGATCGTCATATGAACTAGAATTAAATAGAGCATCTAACATGGTATTATTGACTTGGATCTTGATATAGAAGAGTTTTTTCATCTCCTTCTCTTCCATGTGATGAAGGCTACTTAGATTCACCTCCTTCGACACTACAGTGTAGGAAATCTTCCCATCCACATCTGAGCTACTCTCTACCTGATTGCTTGAATCCATAGCTATAAGTTTCTTCTTTTTAGAATATGTTATCACATACAGTTGTTCAAGTTCACAGGTGATATCCATCAGTGCATAAAGTAGGAAAATGCAGTTACAATGGAAAATTCCCCCCCCACAGGTTCGATGTGGCACCATCTCTAAGCACAGTTGGAGGGACTCCAAAGTTGGCAGATGGACAAAGTTTTGGTGAAGGCACTAAAGTAGTCATTGTGCACAGATCTCGGGTTGTGATCAAATCAATGGTCGTCGATCTTTTCAATGAGACAATCTGCGCGAAGGATAAAACCCGAGGGGCGGGCCAAAAACTAAACCATGGATTTTGTGGGAGGTTACGTGGTGGAAAGGGGTGTGTTTCGGGCCCAAAAGTGGTGTGGGTCCAAACCATTTTTCACGGCCCCGAAATGTACATGCACATGCAATACCCTATCCAATATTGACAGGTGGCCACCCAATAGTCGTTCTGCTGCACTCCAATCTCGAGGAAGGGTCAGCCAACAAGCAAGGATTAACTCTTGCGGTCTCCTGCTTACTCATCACCCAATCCAATTGCAACAGATGGTATTCTGTGGGTCATTTGGCCATGCTCTAATCCCAATGAAGATACAATTAATGAAGCAGGGACTGGTAGCTGAAACCTCAGCTCAGTCCATAAATGGAAGGCTTGGAAGTTATGGCTAAGGAGGCAGGACTGTCAGCAAGGTACAATGATGGTCAGTTTTTTGCAGGACCATACTAAACCTGGTTCGCGTCTGACAAGAGGAAACACGCATAGTCTGAGAGAGGACTGCTCAGATGCAAATCTTTGATTGAGAGTGCCAGATCACAGTCTTGGCAATTGTGGATTGATCTGAGTATAAATAGATAGTTTTGATTTTTTGTTAAGGTCGTCAAATGGTTGAGAAGAGCTCCCTAATATGTAATTTTTTATGCCAGAACTGTTCTCTGGTTATGTATCAAACTTGAGACTTTCTCATTAATAGAAGTCAACTTCGTTCATCTCTTCGTCCAAACTATGCTAAAACACTCGGGCATGGAGGATCCAGTCGAGGGTTGTGGTTCTATTGTAATGTAGGTTTGATTAAAGTAGTGTTGTGACTAGTTTTATTCAGCTTCCTTGTTACCTTATTTCCCCTCATGCTTAAAGGCTCGGGCATGGAGGATCCAGTTGAGTTTTTGTAGTTGCATGACAATGTAGGTTTGATTATTATGTTGCTGTGACATTTTTCAGTGTCTGAAACTTGAGGTCGAGAGTGCTCTCGAGCCTGAGTTTTTCTTGACCAAACTACTTGAAAGATGTATGCCCATAGCAGTCTTGTTCACCTCTCTCACTAATTATTCTTTCTTCCCACACTTCAACTCAATTCACTTACTGAAGTTAATGAGGACCTCACTTCCCTGTGCATTACTTGTCCAGTTTCTGTGTTAAAATCATTCTTGTACTTAGTTTAGTCCATTTGACCTCCACTCATAAAACCAACATCCACCCAAAATTATGATGGGTACTGGGCTTATCCTCTTGCAATTTGAGGGTGACTCTCAGTGCTAACAAAATCCTTCTTGCAATTCTTAGGGTTTAGATCTGGATTTAGTTTCCAACACTTTTCTTTAGTCTAACCAAAAATATTGCAATGCTTATGATGGTTACTTGGATCCTTGCACTAATGTGTAATGACTATCATCTTCTTTTCTTTCCCCACTTCTTACCCTCCTTGGAAGCATATTGGTGCTCTTTCTACTTGGAACCAATTGGATTCCCTTTCTTGTGGCCTATATTTTCTAGATATTATGCTTGCAAATAGGCCTCATCCACTATCTTAGGCTTGAAGAGCATCATTTGGTTTCGCAAATGAATATGTAGAACCCCTAGATACTTGAGGAGTACATATGGGTTCTTTGGAGAGATATCCAACATGTTATCCATCTTTCTGAATTCAATGGTATATTCTTGCAGACTCTTCCCCTGCCTTTTCCTAAACTAGTTCCAATGGATCCATTGGTCCTCTACATACCCAATAAGGTATACATGGGATTCAATGAGGGTTTTTAAATCCTCCCACTTATTTACTATCAAATCAACCTCCAACCTAAATGTCTATGTGTGGCTTTCCCACCAATTTAATGCATGGCCCTCTAATTTTAGTTAGGAAAATGAAATCTTTTGCTCTGCATCTATATTGTGAACACTTAAATAGACCTCTAAATGTTGCAACCAATGATGCAACTTTAATGCATCAATATCACCTTGGTACGACTTGATATCCACTTTCACTTCCATTTTAAATAAATATTATGAATGGGTAATGGAATTGGAACTTGGTTACTCTTTCTTGGGATCTTCCTCAACTCTTTTTCTAGATATTCATTTTCTCTCAATTTCCCCTATGATCTGATCTCTGATTTAGAGCCTCCATCCTCCCTGAACAGTATGATATTTCTTGATAGAGACTCCATGAGGAGGGTCATATTTTGAGATATATCAACGACTTTCTCTTCTAGTATCACAAATATCTCTTCAGTTGGATCTTGAGGGTCATTGTGAATGAACTCATTTTCCATGGCTAAGGTTCTACGCCTTTCTTCTTAAGAAAATTCCTGGATCCTACAACTTTCCACAAATACCCCAAAGAAACCTACTCTGATACCAATATCATTTGTAAAATATCATGGATATTTCTCTATAATAATTCATCATAATAGATCCTAAACTATTCTGAAATCTTAGATTATGCAATTTATTTCCTTAGATCCCATATTAGTTAAATTACTAGCTTATTGCTCAGATTTATGGAAATAACTGAATATGAAAATGAAAGAAAAAGAAAAAGAATATATACACCATCTACACAATTGAACACAGTATGTATCCTTGGAAACTCTATATGGGAGAAAAACCAGATAGAATGTGAGGCTTATGCTCTGCTCTTTTTTCTTCATTTACGGAAAGCAAGTACAAAGAAAGAGACACTCACTATGGACTTTCATTTGACACTATGGCCTAAAAAACTGCTACAAAATCTCCTACCACCTCTATTATTCTCTCAAAATACCACTCCTTGGGTTCCCTACTCATATATGGAATAAGTACAATACCAAAGAATGGAACCCTTTCTCCTCCTAGCGACCTAGTATTTAACATAGCCTGATTGTCGTCTAGGTTAGGGTTTTGACTTTATCAACCCCCAATTAGTGATTAGGTTTGGACCTTCTAGAATATTCTTGAATGTCCACATGTGGCTAGCCCCATATGTGTGAGTAATGGAGGCTAATGTGACATCCACTCGTACCATGTTGGTCAACAAGGAAGGCAAACTTGTAGGAGGCATAACTTTTTCATACGAGCTCCAATTGAGATGCTTTATGCATAGTTGGAAAGGTCTCAGAGTTTATAACACCATTAAGAGTGTGGTGCAAGTTCCAAATATTATAACCCACAAAAATGTTTTTTAATGCCTCAAAATGGCTTTGGAAGGTTCCAGGCCCCAATTTTCCAAACTAGGACCTCCCACTAAAATGGCCCTGCAAATTGATTCCTCCACTTTTTTTCCACCCATAAAGTACCAAGATAGATGAAAAATTGTATGGTCATCCAATCTGGATCATTCCTATCCCATGAAATTAGATGAAATCGATAGTTATTTGACCTTGGGTTTTGACATTGAACCACACCCTAGACACTGAGATCGATCCCTATTGTTGCAAATATCAGTATTTCCACCACATCCCACTTGTTATATGTCAAATATTTTTTATGTAATAGGTTCCAAGAACCATCCCTATTAGTGTAAATCTCTAAATGTCCACCATATCCATGTTGTAGGATAGGGTCCATGTGATGGATCAAGGCCCCAATTGGGTGATGAGGATAATGAATGGGTCTCAAGAACCATCAATAGTATTCTAAACCTCTAAATGCCACTATATCTTTCTCGTGGGCCAAATATTCCTTACACAAGGCTTGTGCGATGGCCTTGGGTCATGCACATGGACCATCCGCTTCGTAGAAAAATGTTATGGCCTATAACTCTGGATTTTGGTCATGGACCATAAAAACCATATTTGGTCTTCAAAATACTAAATGGTCACCAACAAAGAATTAAAGAGTAGCAATGGGATATATTTGAATCAACAAAATTAGTAGTATTATATGAAAATATTTATCGATTGTATATTGATTATTCCTTTTGTAGGGATTATTTTTATCCTTGAGGCTCATGCATGACCATCAACCCTAAAAACAAATGCCATGGCATAAAACCTTTATTTTTTTCTTATACCATGGCACTAACATTGAGAACCATGCATAGTGTTTTAAAACTCATAATTGCAACAATGTCTCACTCACATACCAAACATTCCTTATGCAAGTCTTGTGTGGGCCTTTCTTATGGCCCATCAACCATGTAGGTAAAAAGTATGGCCTAAGACTTTAGTTTCTTTAACCCTAGAATATGGCATGAGTTGTGAGAACCATATTTGGTATGCCAAACCTCAATATCTCCCTCACATACCAAAATTCCCTATATAGTGCCTATCTGGTGGCGTGAGGATCTGCACATTACCTATGAACCCTATAGACAACTTTATGGCCTAAGACACAAATGTTTGGGCCCATATCCCACTCACAGAACATTGATTCCCTACGTAAGGCCTTTGAGGTGGTTCAGGGCCTCGTGCATCACCCATGAGACATAAAGGAAAATGTTATGACTTAATGTCATACCTTTTGGTCTTGAACCATTTCCTAATCCCTTAGAACCATCCCTTGCATGCTAAATTTTGAAATGGGTACCATATCCCATTAATATGTCAAACACTTCATATGCATATCTTATGTGGTTGTGTGGGACACCATGCATAGAACATGATCTCTAAAGACAAATTGTATGGCACAAGGCCTTACTTTTCAACTTGAAATCGTTGCATGAAACCCTATAGTCATTTAGGTGTGCCAAGCCTTAAAATGGGGACCATATCCTGCTAACATGTCAATGATTCCCTATGCATGGCTTGTGTGGTTGTACAAGGCCTCGTGCATGGCCCCTAACCCCCATAGGCAAGCATTATTCTTTAAAAGTTTGAATTTCAACCTTGGACCATGGCTTGGGCCTAAGATCCATTGTTTTTTGGGGTCAAACCATGGTCCATGATTTCATCTTTAACTATGATAGAAATCTCTTTTGCTCCTTCTATATGAAGAAATAAGCTATATCATATAACATGTTGTAAGGTTATGTCATGGTATGAGGCTCATAAACAAAATGTATGAATAATTATTATATAAATATGTGTTTTAGTGTACTATTAGAAATGAAAATTATATTAATTTGTTAATAATTATTTGAGGAAGATTTTATAATTTTTTATTTCACCAAAACACCAACATGTTTTATATCGCTATAGTGTTTCAAAATGTATTAGAAATATATATCCATATAGTCATCCAAAACGCATCATATATATATATATATATATATATATATATATATATATATATAGTCAAAAGATTGAAATCTCTAACTTGTTTTTTAAACAATAAACATAGTGGCTATTTTTTTTTTGTTACCTAAATATCTCTGACTTGCAGGATTGGCTTATGGTTGAGATGCCACGACCCAAGGGCATCTAAGCCGTCAAAATCACCTAGGGATCGCACCCGGCTTGGACCACACCAACCTTTAACATAACTGGATTTGAGGTGTCCCCAGAAATTTTGAACCGGTGACTTCACTTACGAAGTGCCTTAAGAACACATTCCCGCACTAACTACTATACACCATAAAGACAACATAATGGCTAAATTACATAGAAGAATATTACTATAACATTTTGCTTTGATATTCATGATCTAATTTAAATATAACCATTAACATTTTGCAAAAGCTTACTAGAATTAGTTTAAGAAATTTGCAAATTTTTATTACCATTTTAATTTGTACGAACATCCATTCATTTAAAAAAAAACTATATTAATAGTCCTCTATAAAAACCAATACTATAATATGTTAACTTTTGTTATAAATTTTGTAACATTCCCCCCAAAAAAACCCTTCAATTATGTGTAAGAATATTTAAAAAAAATATCCATACATAAAGTAAAATAAATAATATTTAATTTGGTTTTCAAATTTACACTTCTATGTAAACTTAAATCTAATTTAATCCAGTTAAAAAGTTTAATTATAATATTAAAACATAAAGCCAAAAAAAAATAATTTGTGTTGAGTCCTTAGGCACTTAAACAAATCAAAGGTAAATAATCACTCGAGTTATGCTGCCTAAAGGATATATTCCAATGTTATACACTATTATAAAAAGTGTTAACAGATTTTTTTATCATGACTTTCGAATATTAATAATAATATTGAATTTTTTTACTATTAAGCATTATGAAAATATATAAATAAAAAGTTAATAAATTATATTATATTTTATTTTAATTAGATGTTAATTATTTTATTATATAGTCATCATTGTAAGTGGATGATATTGTCTTTATGGTGAGGAATTTTTATGATCTTATGATATTGTTTTTATGATGAGGAATTTTCATTATTTTGGTATATTATGGGTATGATTGACAAAATAAAGATTATGATCATTAAATCTAACAATACTTTCTTATATGACAACAACAATTCAAAGGAAGTTCCTTCATACAAATATATAGGAATCGATATTCATCACAAACTCCGTATTGATAAAAGGATAAATGGAGGGTGTAAAGCTTATTATGGGTTTGAAAACAAGTGTAAATCAATTGGGCTTTGGATATGGGATAAGAAAAAACTCTTCTTTGAGACCATTTCTCCTGTTATTTTATATGGATGTGAAGTTGGAGGGTGTAAAGCTTATTATGGGCTTGAAAACAAGTGTAAATCAACTGAGCTTTGGATATGGGATAAGAAAAAACTCTTCTTTGAGACCATTTCTCCTGTTATTTTATATAGATGTGAAGTTTGGGGATGCAGTATACTTAGAGAGTCTTGGAGAAAGATAGAGAAAATCCAAAAAAAAAATATAACTTATAATCTCAAAATTAAAGACAATACACCCTATCCTATCCTCCTCATAAAAGAGTACATTTCCCCCATTGAGATCTCGTCTATGACTAGGTGCCTAATGTACTAGAACAAGTTAAACAACATAGAAGACAAGAGGCTTCCCAAAATTGCTTTGAACTTCAGCCAAAACCACATTTGACTCAAGCAAGGATGACATAAGGATGCCTAGTCTTGGCTAAACCATTGGGAAATAAACGAAAGTATCATACTATAGAATAAGGATAATATTAAAAATATTATTACATCTAAATTTAAGGAGAAATTGTGGTGGAATAAAGAGTTAGAGGGTAAAATAAAATAAATATATTATAAGGAGGTGATCAAACCTAATCTAAAAGATCAAAAGTATCTCTGCGTTTTGTCAAGAAGAAAACCAACATTTGCTAAAATAAGAACAAATTCTCATAAGCTCTATGGTGAAATTGGGCATTGAACAATTCCCAAAATGCAATGGGCTAAAGAATCTATCATATTTGTGACACTAAGAGGGTTGAAGATGAAAAGCATTTTCTCTTACAATGTCTAGCATATACCTAGATTAGATCTCAATTTCAAAAGATTTGTCACAATACCAACCTTCCTAACCTTCTAACTCAACAAAACTATGATGATATTGGAACATTCTTCGAGCATAGAAATAAAATTCTAAGAAAATTCTTCCAGCATAGGAATAAAATTCTAAAAAAATCCAAGTAATTGCTTACCTTCTTAAGGTCCAATAGACCAAATTTAATCCTTTAAATGGAAGTTAATCATCTTTCTCATCATCATCATATTTTTTCAACAACTAGTCTTTTAGCAATGTGTGCCCACCATGCCCCATAAACAATAGACAAGATAAGTCGTGACTTCACATAATGGAGTTCCTTAATAGTACACTCCATCATTGACTACCCTACACCCCTGGAGCATCATCATTACTTTGTTTAAAATGAAAAAAAAAATTCTCATTTTTCTTTTATATAAAGGAAATACTATCTTAAAACATATGTCTTAGAGATTATCTATGGACTGTCTTAAAACATATCTTATTTTTGTTAATATGAACTAAAATTGTTTTTTGGTTTTGTAATAAAATTATAACTACTTTTATTTGAATAAAAACTAGTCTTCTTTAAATATAAATAAACAAATTAATTATATAAAATTTAAAAATATACGAAGAGAGTGAAAATCTTCCTATTGCAAACCACATACAAGTTATTTTAAACCACTTAATTCTTTTTAAATAACCGTAATATATCTAACGGATTAACAAGTTATTACAGCTTCAGAGAAAATATATAATTATATTTAAATAAAAAAGGAATATCTCGAAATCATTAAATCATATGTTTAATTTGTAATGATTCAATGGAAAGTGGAAACGAACCACTCCTGAAGTTGTGTTTATATAGAGAGAGTTATATGGAATATTTTAATATATTGTACTCACATTTAGAAGGCACCTTTACGAAACATCTTATGTCCGTTAAATGACATTTTATTCGTGCGTAAAAGAATTATGGTCAAGTTTTTATATGCAGTCTTTATATATTCAAGTCGTCTATTTACATGGCTGAATTTTTAAATAACTTGGATACGTATTAAATATTAATATAGGTTTTAAAGACCGATATACAATTTGAGTGGGTTTAATGGTTAAGAACATCATATAAAACGAGGTGGATGAGTTAATAACCATATAAATAATGCCATCGTCGCTACCAATAATATAAATAAGGCCGATGATATAAATACTGCCAATGCTAGAATTAAGACCGATGCTATAAATAATGCCCATATAAGCCCTCGGTGGTCATGTAAGAATCTCCCAGAACAGTGAGAACTGTAAGTGGATCTCCCAGAACGGTGAGAGCGGTAAGTGAAGCAGGACACGTCCATAAAGAAAGCAATTAAAATGGCTGCGATTATCGCTACAACTCCAGGCATACAGGGTCGTCGGGAACTCCCACAGGCATAGATGAAATAAGCACAGCCCAACCAATAGAGGAAAACAAGTTCACACAACCCACTATCAAGGACAAGCATCCGATGCCCAGAAGATTTGTTCTAAAGGTGAGAACTTGGCAAACCCGGGAGTTATTGGCACCACACTTGACTACAGCAATGCATTGGCAGCGAGACCACTTCCTTTACTGTCCACCACATAGCCTCTTACTGTTCTCCTCGCTATCAGAGAGCTAGAAAAGCCATCCACTCTGAAACATATAGTTAATACAACGTTGATAAATATTTCTGTCAACCTCGGCAGAATGTAGGAGAAAATGTTGTATTTTACACTTCCTTTTGCGCCTCCTCTACCTCCAGCCAAGTAGCCTTCCATAGCTTCCGAAGCCTTGACTCTAACTCCTCTGCTTTCCGCATCTTTAGACCTCAAAGATCTTACCAGTAGCTCTGTCCACTTATCACAGAGGGCATCTTTCATTGGAATGCAGATGCAAATAGGTTTCCCTGGGCGATTGGATCCAGCTTCAACTTCATCGAGAATTTCACATACGACCTTGGAATCACTCTCTCTCGCTCTGCATCCTTCATCAGACTGCTCCACAGGTGACAGTCCCTCCCGGTTGTAGCCATGGCAGCCATTTGTGAGGCAGGTGAGACATGGGAGTAGGCAGAGGAAATCAGAGAGTTGTTTCAATGTCCCAGGCATCCGGGGAACAAGCATCTCAGTGATCTTTTCTACTGTCCAGAACACAATGCAGTTGCATGAATGTTCAAGCCGGCACCTCTCTAAAATGACTCCTGGAGTGTGTTCCGCCGTGACATTTGCATTATTTATTGCATCTGCGACAGGAAGATCTTCTCGAGTGAGTTCCTCCCCGACGTTTTCATTACTTATTGCAGCTGCCACAGGAAGATCTTCTCGAGTGAGTTCCGTCCTAACGACAGGAAGATATTCTAGTAGGATGGAGTCCACAAAAGGGTCATTGTATCTCATGAAATCCGTGATGGACAAATTGGGTTTGCCGTATGTCAGCATTACAACAGAAGCAGTCTTTAGACCTTTTCTTTCAGTGGAAGCGGTCTGTTGACCTTCTTCTTTGTGGAAGCACTTTCCGAAGACGTTCTGTAGCGGTCTGAAATAGTGTAGACATCCTCCTCCTGTAGAAGCAGTCTGTGTAGCCTCTTCTTCCGTATGAAGACCTCCTTCTGTAGAGGCAGTCTGTGTAGCCTCTTCTTCCGTATGAACACCTTCTGTAGATGCAGCCCGCGTCGTCTGTTCTTCTTCTGTAGAAGGTTCTTCTTCTGTACACGTGGTCAGTCCATGTTCAATCCCATTTATGTTCAATCCCAGGCATCCCTCGCACCAATCTCTGCATCCAACCTTCCTCTTATTAAACTTGTAATAAAGACCGCTAAATTACCTATGAAAGACCGCTAAATTTTTACAAACATCGTCATAGTAATATGTATACTCTATCCATAGATACTCTAGTCATAGAAAATTGTTAGACACTTTAATCTATGTAAGGCCTCTGTCCCCACAGAAACATAGGCTAAATAAAGAATAAAGAAATTATATCATATAAAATTTAATCATCAACTTATAATCATAATTTATTCAGCATAAATTTTGTTTATGAACAACATGAAAATAAACTTACATATCCATCACATAACACAGCATAATCACTAAAATACATACCTATGTCTGATGCTAATACTCTAATTCTCCGGTTGTCCTCTCTGGTGCTCTGCCCAAACTTTGCCCAAAACTGAATCTTTCCTCCTTGCCATCTAGGAACAGAGCCTATCTGGCTCCCTAGTTCCAGGATTCCGTGAGGATTCCTGGCCCCCGAGCCCAAAACTCCCAGCAACCTGGTGTACCCCTATAACAATTCACCCAAACTCCAAACCAAAAAATATTCCAAGCAGAAAATACAGTCCCTGCTCTCAAAATGCTCTCATTCCCCCAAAATTCCAAAAGTCCCCTTTTCCGAATGCCTCTCCCCCTCATATCCTCTTCCATTCACCGCCTCCTACCCTCCTTTAATGCCACCCACCTTATCCCTCCCTTTAATACCTTATCCCTCCATTCAATACTTCATCCCCTACATACTTAAAGTTTTATAATAATGAATTAAAAGTTATTAAGTATTTAATTCTTTACCCCAAACATTAAATGTGTTAAGTAATCAATTAATTAATTAATCAACATATATTAAACAATAATTAATTAATTAATTAATATTATTAATAATTAATCATTACTTAACTAATA
>JZKD02S1985402.1:359235-382949 GCA_000966675.3 Picea glauca
TCAGTTGTTTTAGTATTTCCAACAAGTGGAATTTACGCAACCCATTATCCAGTTTGTTGTTTACATCCCAAAGCCACATTGTAAAAGGATTAACCTCAAAAAGTCCCAGTTTATGCAGTTGTATGCCTTCTTGAGATCTAGCTTTAGTATAATTGTTTGATTTTTTTTACTTTATGTTGTGCAAACACTTCTGTGCCATGCCAATAACGTCTAAGATCTGCCTTCCCTTGAGGAAGCCCAGTTTTTCCTCAGATAGAGCGCGAGAGAGAATAGGGTGAATTCTCTTTGCTATAATTTTTGCAATGATCTTGTAGCATAGATTGCACAGAGGATTGGGTGGAAATCAGTGAAAGAATTGGGGAGATTAACTTTAGGAATCAAATCTATGAAAGTTGAGTTGATCTATTTTATTACTTCACCTCTTATTCTAGACTCCTCCACAACATCGAGCAAATCCTACCTGACCAGCTCAAAGAAATGTAGAAAAAATTCTATAGTCCAGCCATCTGGCCCAGGACTTTTATCCTTTGAGAAGCCTTTCAGAACCTCTAGAATTTCCTCCCTTGAATAAGGCTTTTCTAGATTTAAGACTTCCTCCTCCAACACCATTCTAGGAAATAGCCTTACTGTAGCAACCTGATCACCAATATTATTAGTTCCTGTATCCTGGTATAAAGATTTAAAATAATTGATAGATTCATCCTTTATGGCCTCTTTATCCGAATGGATCCTGCCCGCTTCATCCTCAATCTCCCATATGTGTTTTTTATTTCTTCTGAAACTGGCGAATCGATGAAAGAACTTTGTGTTTTTGTCTTCGCTTGTGATCCATATAGCCCTACTCTTCTGCCACCATCTCTCTTCCTCCTCCAATAACATTTTTTTGCGTTCAACCTCCAGAATCCTCACTTGATGCTCAAAATCCTCAATCTATAATCCCTATGCCTTCTATCGAAATAGATCATTTAAACCTCCTTCAATTTTGTCCATCTCTAAACGTTCCCGAAGTCGTTTTTCCATTGACCAGGCCTTCACCCAGGCTTTCAGAGTTGTTAATTTCCATACTAGTCTTCTTTGTGCTCCCTCTGTTTGTTGTAGTATTGCATCGCTCCACACCTTACGAACCAGTGTATCAAAGGAGACATCTCGTAACTAAGATGGATTTTACTTGAAAGGATGGGTTGCCGCAGACAATACTTCGCCTAGCTGAAGGAAAACTAGGGTGTGATCAGATATAAAAGGAAATTCAACCCATGCTCTATATATACAAGAGGTTGTGAGAAGGTCCTCCGCCATGTAGATTCTATATAATCTCTTTTCTATGCCTTCAATTCCAGACCTACCAATTTTCCACGTCAGGACCACCTCGGCAGGAGCCACATCCACCAGTTTGTTTTTTGAAAAAATCTTCTTAAAAAATCCTGCTAGAGGATCTGCCAGCGCTGACTCTCCCAAAACCTCCTCTGAATTTGTCATGAAGTTCATGTCTCCTACCATTATCAAATCATCAAGTGTTAAAAGACCCCTTCCGTCAACTTTTTCCCATAAATTCTTGCGGTCTTGACAAGGTCCATACACATTCAGGAGTGACACCTTCCTTTTATTCACTACGCTAGTACCTGACAAAAGAATGCCGCCACAGCTTCGGACCAGAACTAAGTCAAAGAAAAAGGGATCCAATGACACTAGTAGCCCACCGGACTTAGCTCCATAGCTCACTACACAAATCATCCACTCGGGTCTGAGCATGTACAAGAAGCTTCTTGCATTTTCCGCAGTCACCATTGTTTCTTGTAGGAAAATTACATTAGGTTGTGTTTTAGCCAAAAGTATTCTCATGGAGGCCAATTTTAGAGGGGCTCCCACCCCTCGGATGTTGAGGGAGAGAAGGATCATGATTTTTCCCTTGCAAGGGATTTCATGCCTCTAAGGGCCCCTTGTTCTAGATTAGTAGTAGTCTGTCTTGCAGGTAAAGAAACCAAGGTTCCCACCTTTTTACGAACACTCCTGGTTTCGATAGGAGATAATTCAAAACCCAAACCCTGCAACCACACCGGTTCTTTCCCTGTAGTAATCCCATCACCCGAGGGATCACTGTGAATTCCCGTAGTGCTAGTTTTGGTCACTACCTCCTTCCCCAAGTAAGTCAGGATTGGGATGGAGCTTATGTTCTCGCTAAAGGAGGGAACTAAGGAAGAGATCATCCTATCCAGAGAATGATCACTAGTGGCAGGTTCACCATAACCCGGAACAACTAAAGAATCTTCCTCAGATAGGGAAACAAGGAGGACATGTGAACTCAACTCTTGAAAAGTAACTGGCTCAGGATTGGTCACAAGTCGGATATCAACTATCACACACCCATTATGGCATGGTAAAATTTCTTCTTTTCCTCAAGGGACAGAATCCCCAAAGTCTTACGGGGGCCTAGCACAGGCTAGTTCTTCCCTATTCACCTCCCTATGATCGTGGGTTAGGACCACAGGCCGAATAAACCAGGCGCCTTTTCGTGTTTCGCGACTCAGTGATATAGTGAGTCCAATCTTAAAGGTAGAATGGCGATGTCCACCTCCGTATGATCGTGGGTCATGACCATAGGCCAAAAAAGTATGGCGTCCTTTTCTCTCTTCGCGGCTCAACACTACCAGAGTGTCGAATCTTTCGACTCTGCAAACCCTGACACCGCGGAGTGTCGAACCCCGAAAGGGATAGCGAGTACAAGATTCCTGTTTGGGTCTTGTCCTCGTGACCACATTCTGTGACCCCGCACTTAAATCAGCAAGGACCTTACCGACCCTTCGCGATTTGGGAAATCGCTATGCATGAATTCTTCCTTTCCCATTCAAATCCCCGAAATCCACAAAGTCTCCCAAGTTTCCCTCCAAAGGATATCAACGGCTGTAAGCCTTCCCTGATCCGACGGTTTGGATCCTTTCGAGATTTCGGTGCCTGGGGGTTCGAGATGCAACGATCCCAAAAAATCATGTCATGCAAATCTCCGAATTATAGTATGGGGATCCGTGTAGGAGATCAACGGCCCTTGATAGTGTGGATCCAACGATCCATAGGATTTCAGAACTTTCCCTGAGCTCTGACCGCTCACCACGCGTCCCCCTTGATGGATGGTCTAGATTCCTTCTGGACTTCTCTTTGACACTTTTTGCTACTCACAACCTCGCAGGTTGAAGCGTCGAGTTCTCGTGCTCTTCTTCTCCGAAATCCTGAGACGCGAAAGTCAGCAATAGTTGACTTCCTCTTTTCACTTCTCGCAACTTGCCACTTCACGAGTTGTAGCGTCAAATCTTGGCACCTCTCCTTCATGAACCCCCGAGAAGCAATATTTATTATCCTTCTCGCGTACTCGCTACTCGGGACTTTGCAAGTCCAAGGGTTGAGCTCTCGGGCTCTTATCCCCCAAATCCCCGAGACGCGAGAAGTCAATGGAACGTTGACTCCCTTCTCCTGGTGACTCGTTTCCACCCGTCAATCATGCAGGCCCCACCAGAAAATTCGGCCACGTGTTCTCTCGTGCTCGACTCTCGGCACTTCGCTACTCGGGAAATTGTAAACGACTCATTTCCACCTCCGAACTCACGAACCCCCGATATGCAATGTGTCAAGATGCCAGATCCCACGCCTGTCCTTCCTCTTTGATTAACGGCCCGGATCATATCGTGATCTCACAACTCGGGACTTCGTGACTCCAAGAGTAAGGCTTTCCACCTCCAAGCTCGTGAATCCCCGATACGCGAAATGGCCAGATCTCTTCCACATGTCCTCTTTGATTAACGACCCAGATCACATCACGATCTCGCAACTCGGGACTTCGTGACTCCAAGAGTCGGGTCTTCCACCTCCAAACTCGCGAATCCCCGATATGCCAAATGGACAGATCTCTGCCACCTGTCATTTAACATGGATGGTCCCAATGTCTTCGGGACTTTTGGGACGTAGTCAAGTTCACTCTCCCACCTAGGTAAAGGTTAAGATCGATGGATTATAGAGCTTTGACGGGTCCCTGGGATCTATGGTCCAGGACCCCATCACGATCTCGCGACTCGGGACTTCGTGACTCCAAGAGCCCGGTCTTCCAATTCCAAATCCATGAATCCCCGATACGCCAAATGGTCATATCTCGATATCTCTTCTGAACTTGAATCACGAAGTTCAAACTCTCGGAGCTTCAGGCTCCCATGACCCCGAGACCTTAGAAAGCTACTCTTTCTTGCATAAGGGTTCCAAACCCGGATTGCATGAACCCTTAGACGGTTCTCGGGCAATTATCCCTAATATTAATTGAATCTCTGGTAAGGTTCATCACGGTTATAAGGTTTATGGGATAATTCTCGGAAAAGAGTACTCTCAAGGGGCCTTCCCAGAATATTACGAGAAACTAAGCAAATAAGATGATTCTCGGTGGAGCGAACTCATGTCCCAGACTTAAACATTTGTACAGAAAAAAACTATGGCATGTAAGCATACACAGGCATCCATTCTATCAAATCAACGTTAGGTAAACACTTCTATTCATAACTATTTACAAGCACATAAAACTAAACATGCAATTATGGCATTAACTTCAAAATAACACTTATCAGAAATAACACTAGAGGTGATGCAACTGCTGAGAGGGGTGCTCGTTTCCACCCAACCGTAGGCTCAACGACTCCCAACAGATTTACCACTAGCCACCCCTGAGCTGAGACCACGATGCTGCGAGACTGTGTCTCAGTTTGCCAGTGACTGAGAACGAGCGTTACTCTCCCCCTTCTCTGCTATCACTCACTCTGCATTTTTCCAGAGTTCTCTTCCTCTTGCCCTCGCATCTGCCCTTGATCGCCCACACTTCCTGCCCTTTCTCTGTTCGGCGAGGTTGCGTGTGGCATGATTTTCCTTGCAGTGGTCAGGTCTGAGGACTCTACAGATGGGTGGTTCACCCCCATCCCTCATTACTCATGAGGAGCCCTTTACCTACCAATCCTGACGAGTCATTTAATTCGGGGCCAGCGAGCCGCTCTTGGTTCTCTGGACCAGTGAAGTCCAAATACGGTATCGGTTTCGATGGAAGTTAACGCCACCATTCCATGTGCCTTCCACCACCTTTCTCCAGCCATCGTGGTCTCTTTTTCAGCATATCCCTTCTCAGCATTCCTGGAATATATATATTCATAATATTATTCACATTCATCGACCTTTTTCACAAGGTCCATTCACATCACACATTCACATTTTTGGGTTTGCCACAGTTCTTGGCCAGTATATTTATTTTTACAAACTTGGGGAAACAGGGTGTTACAATTCCCTCCCCCTTAAAGGAACATCATCCTCGATGTTCTTATCTATCAACATGACATGCATGTACAGAAGTAAACAAAATCGGATATGCCTGTCTCATGGCATCCTCCATTTCCCATGTAGCCTCATCTGGGCCAAAATGTCTCCACTGCACCTTGACTTGTGCAATGGTTCGGTTCAAGAGCAGGGTTTCCTTTCTGTCTAGTATGCACTAAGGTTTTGGTAGAAATTCTCCCTCTGGTTCCACTTAGATCACAGACCAGTCAATTATATGACTAGCATCATGTACATATTTCTTCAACAATGAAACATGGAAAACATTATGTGCTTTTACTGTGGGAGTAAGTGCTAGCCTATAGGCTACGGGTCCCACTCTATCTAGAACCTCAAAGGGTCCACAATACCAAGGTACCAACTTGGCACAAGCTCCCATTTTCAGGGAACTCTTCCTGGGACTAACTCTGAGATATACATGATCTCCCGCTTTGAACTCTCTTGGAGTTCTCTTTTGGTCGGCATAACTTTTATGTCGGTTCTGAGCGACCTTTAGGTTTTGTTTTATCAGAGTCACCTGTTGTTCCATTTCTTTCAACATGTTGGGTCCAAAAGAAATCATGTTTACGGGATTACTCCAGCTGACTGGAGTGTTACACGGTCTACCATAGAGGGCTTCGAAGGGACTCATCTTTAAGGATGCTTGGTAGCCATTGTTGTAGGCGAATTCTACCAGTGGCAGGTAGTCTTCCCACTTCTTGGGTTGATGCATTACATGCATCCTTAACATATCTTCTAGTATTTGATTCACTCTTTCTGTCTGTCCGTCAGTTTGAGGGTGATAGGTAGTGCTAAACAACAACTTGGTCTCTAAATCAGCCATCAGTGATTTCCAAAATTTGGAAGTAAATTTCGTGTCTCTGTCAGACATAATCTCTTTCGGCATACCATGCAGTCTGAATATCTCTTTCATGAATACATGGGCGATATCAATTGCCTTACAGGTCGACTTGACGGGGATGAAGTGAGCATATTTGCTCAATTTATCCACCACCACCATAATGGCGTCATTCTGTTTGGTTGAGGTTGGTAATCCAGTGATGAAATCCATGGAGATGGTTTCCCATTTCCACTCTGGGATTGGTAAAGGTTGCAATAATCCTGCTTGGTGTCGATGTTCTGCTTTAACCTATTGGCACTCCATGCATTTGGCTAGGTACTCGGCTATGTCTTTCTTCAATCCAGGCCAATAAAATTGTTTCTTGGTGGCAGTGATCATTTTCTGGTATCCTGGATGACCAGTATAGGGTCTTTTATGTAGCTCATCCATAATGAACCTCTTCAAGTCGTCACACGCTGGAATATAAAATCCGTTTCTGTAAGTGAGTAGACCTCCTTCGGTCATCTGATAGCCTTCATATTTTACTCTGGCAGGTTCTTGTTGTAGGTACATGGTCATTGTATGAACAAATGGATCTATCCTTTGCACATTTCTGACTCTTTCTTTGACATTTGTTTCGCAGGTGCTCACCGCTGCCAGGTGAATTGTGTTCATACTTCTGCTAAGGGCATCGACCACCCTATTTTCCTTACCTTTAGTGTGTTTGATCTCAAAATAAAACTCGCTAAGGAGGGCCATCCACCTAGCTTGTCTAGCATTGAGCTTTGGTTGATCAAACAGGTATCACAATCCACAACGATCTGTCATAAGTACAAATTTTCTTCCCAGGAGGTAATGCCTCCACATTTTCAAGGCATGCACTATGGCAGCCAGTTCTAGATCATGGGTCACATAGTTGACTTCATGCTCGTTCAATTTTCGGGATTCATAGAAAATCACACTTCCTTCCTGCATAAGGACTCCTCCGAGCCCTTCCTTACAGGAATCTGTGCACACGAGGAAGTCAGCTTCTAGATCGACAATCTTCAGCACAGGTGCATGGGTCAGTAGATGTTTCAGGGTTTGAAATCTTTCTTCACATTTTTGTGTCCACAAGAATTTTGTCCCTTTCTTCTAGAGGGTAGTGATTGGACAACCAATCTTGGAGAATCCTTTTATAAATCTCCTATAGTATCCTGTTAATCCCATAAAGGATCTGATGTTTGAAACATCCTTTGGGGTAGGCCATTCCATTATAGACCTGACTTTGTCAGGGTCCACTGCTACCCCTTCTTCAGACATAACATGACCCTAGTAATGTATTTTCTTCTGGAAGAAGTCACATTTGTTGAATTTGGCATAGAGTTGATTCTCTCTGAGTACTTGCAACACAAACTTAAGATGTTCTTCATGGTCTTCTCTATTCTTAGAGTAAATTAATATATCATCAATAAAGACTAGCACAAATTTATCTAGAAATTTACTGAGTACATTGTTCATCAAGCACATAAAAGTGGCAGGGGCATTGGTCAGCCCAAATGGCACCACCACAAACTCATAATGACCATACCTCGTTCGGAAGGCAGTTTTATGAATGTCTTCCCCCTTGATTCGGACTTGATGGTATCCCGACCTCAAATCAATCTTTGAGAAAATAGACGCACCCCCCAATTGATCGAACAAGTCATTGATCCTGGGAAAGGGGTACTTGTTCTTTATGGTTACCTTATTGAGTTGTCTATAATCTATACACAGTCTAAGGGTACCGTCCTTCTTTTTCACGAATAGGACTGGTGCTCCCAAGGAGACACGTTGGGTCGAATATAGCCTTTATCCATCATTTCTTTTAATTTCAATTTGAATTCAACTAACTTGGGTGTGCTCATCCGGTAGGGTGTCCTAGACTCCGGCACCGCTCCCGATGCGAGTTCTATCGAGAAGTCTATGTCTTTCTCAGAGGTAGACCCGATACCTCTTCCGGAAACACATCTCTATATTCTCTCAGGGTAGGATGATCTTCAAGGCTGGGTTTGTCACCTTCTATGGTTTCCGACACCTGTATTGCATATAGGGGACATCCCTTTCGGAAATACTTTCTCATTTGCAGAGCTGATGTTTGTCTCACTGAGACAGGTTTTCGGATCCCTTGAAGGGTCATCCTTTTTCCTTCTTTGCTCCCACATTCTAAGGTTTGATGGTAATAGGCCAATCTGGCTTTATGGGCAGCTAGCCAGTCCATACCAATCAACAAATCGTATGATCCGAGGAGTAATACGTTAAGGGTTGCTTGGGTGGGAAATTCACCCAACATCAATTGGCAGGCTGGTATGACCTCTGCTACCCTTCTTTTGGTGCTAGTGGCTAACTGTACCAACCATGGCTTGGTTTGTTTTTGTGGATGTAGTTTACACTTCTCAACAGCTTTAGGGGCTATATAACTCAAGTTTGAACCAGGTTCAATCAAAATAGACACTATATGGTTGGAGCTCATACCTTCTATCTACATCACTGAAGCTTGATGGTCAGCTTGGCTATTATCCAAGGCTGCATAAATCTGTGGCACACTCTTGGCCACATCATTGACTGTAGTAGCTTCTTGGACATTATAAATCCTCCGAATATTCTGTTGTCTATGTGGACAGTCTCTCAGGAGATGTTCTTCTCCACAACCCCAACATTTCAAAGGTTCTCTCTTTGGGTTATCAGTCTTTACTGGTATGGGTCTAGGAGTTTTATTTCCGCTCAAGGAGGGAAAATTCTGCTGGTGCATACTCCGGGCTAGAAATTTCATTCTTAGGTTCTTCTTGTAGTTCTTAAACCCTGGGGATTTAATTCTCCTTTTCTGAAATCTCGAACTATTCTTTTGTTTCCATCCTTCGTGAGGTTTTGCTCGATGCCCAAACTGTTCATGACAATAGGTTGACTTTCGGATAGTGTCTTTTAGAGTCTTTGGCTCATCAAATTCAATTCTGTTCCGGTAGTCCTTAGGTAGCCCATTGATGAAGCGCTGCACCTTTGCCTTTTCTTCTTTTATATAAGGCACATATCTCAGCGAGTTGAGGAATTTGTTGACATATTCCTCTATAGTGAGTTGCCCCAGTTTGAGTTCACAAAACTCTTTTGTCTTCTCGTAGAAATATTTTTCCGACAAATACTTCTTCCAAAAGTATTTCTCAAACCGTTCCCAAGAAAGGTCCTCTTCGCGAACCCCTTTCATATTCTTAAGGTCTTCCCACCAAATGAAAGCCTTTCCGTTCAAGTTGAAGGTGGCCACTCGGGCCTTCATATTTTCTGAAAAGTCATGGACTCTGAAATACTTCTTTAATCCAAGTAGCCAGGCCTCTGTTTCCTCTCCCTTCTTTATTTCACCGTCGAAGGAGGGTGGTTTGGCCTTTCTGAATTCTTCAAATTTTCGACCTTTGGAAGGCTTTTGCTTCTTCTGTTTCTTTCGGGAATAGGAACTGGCCCTGTTGCTAGAAGAGCCTTTTGAATCATCAACTTCCTTCTCAGAGGAATCACTCCGCACTAGTCCTTTACCTCTGGGGTGGACCTTTTTCGAGGTGCTCCTCTCAATGTGGTCACTGATATGACCATGTTCTTTCATCATCCTTTCATTGCAGCCTTGCAGCTTTGTAATTCGACCATGAGACTCCTCACAGTCTCGGCTAGATCTGGAGGGGTCCCTACTGCCTTCTTTCGTCAGACTCTTCGTCTCTATTGTGGGAGCCTTCTCCCACTTCTTGGTGAGTCACCATACTATGCGTTGATAATTTCCCATGGTTGATCTTCCGCTTGTGTGCAAAAGGAAAAACGTTGGTTGTTAGTCAATATTTATATCTATTTATAACCAGTACATAATTCATATTTTCACATGTACACACACACAATAGGGGTTTTTCATTCTTAACTTCGTCTTTTGATTAGGAAGGTTAAGACAGGGGGGTTTACTCTTGTTAAGAGTGTTCTGAATGGAGCTTCTGTGCAACTCGTTCATGAGCCCAAGCAGGCCAAGTGTTGTAACCATGCTCTGATACCAATTTGTCACACACCCACTATGACATAGTAAAATTTTTGCTTTTCCTCAAGGGACAGAATCCCCGAAGTCTTACGGGGGCCTAATGTAGGTTAGCTCTTCCCTATTCACCTCCCTGTGATCGTGGGTTAGGACCACAAACCGAATAAACCAGGCGACTTTTTGTGTTTCACGACTCAGTGATATAGTGAGTCCAATCTTAAAGGTAGAATGGCAATGTCCACCTCCGTATGATCATGGGTCATGACCATAGGCCGAACAAGTATGGTGTCCTTTTCGCTTTTTGCGGCTCGGCACTACCAGAGTGTTGAATCTTTCGACTCTGCAAACCCCGACACCACGGAGCGTCGAACCCCGAAAGGGATAGCGAGTACAAGATTCATGTTTGGGTCTTGTCCTCGTGACCACATTCCGTGACCCCGCACTTAAATCAGCAAGGACCTTACTGGCCCTTCGCGATTCAGGAAATCATGATGCATGACTTCTTCCTTTCCCATTCAAATCCCCGAAATACACAAAGTCTCCCAAGTTTCCCTCCAAAGGAGATCAACAGCTATAAGCCTCCCCTGATCCGACGGTTTGGATCCTTTCGGGATTTCGGTGACCAGGGGTTCGAAATGAAACGATCCCAAAAACTCATGTCATGCAAATCTACGAATTCCAGTATGGGGATCCATGTAGGAGATCAACAACCCTTGATAGTGTGGATCCAACGGTCCACAGGATTTCAGAACTTTCCCTGAGCTCTGACCGCTCACCACGCGTCCCCCTTGATGGACGGTCCAGATTCCTTCGAGACTTCTCTTTGACACTTTTCACTACTCGCAACCTCGCAGGTTGAAGCGTCGAGTTCTCATGCTCTTCTTCTCTGAAATCCCGAGACGCAAAAGTCAGCAATAGTTGACTTCCTCTTTGCACTTCTCGTTACTCCCCACTTCGCGAGTTGTAGCGTCAAATCTTGGCACCTCTCCTTCACGAACCCTCGAGAAGCGATATTTATTATCCTTCTCGCGTTCTCTCTACTCGGGACTTCGTAAGTCCAAGGGTTGAGCTCTTGGGCTCTTATCCCGCGAATCCCTGAGACGCGAGAAGTCAATGGAATGTTGAATCCCTTCTCCAGGCGACTCGTGTCCACCCGTCAATCACGCGGGCCCCACCAGAAAATTCTGCCACGTGTTCTCTCATGCTCGACTCTTGTCACTTTGCTACTCGGGAAGTCGTAAACGACTCCTTTCCACCTCTGAACTCACGAACCCCTGATACGCAATGTATCGAGATGCTAGATCCCATGGTTGTCCTTCCTCTTTGATTAACGACCCGGATCATATCGCGATCTCACGACTCGAGACTTCGTGACTCCAAGAGTCAGGTCTTCCACCTCCAAACTCGTGAATCCACGATACGCGAAATGGTCAGATCTCTGCCACCTATCCTCTTTGATTAACGACCCAGTTCACATCGCGATCTTGCGACTCAGGACTTCGTGACTCCAAGAGTCGGGTCATCCACCTCCAAACTCACGAATCCCCGATATGCGAAATGGGCAGATCTCCGCCTCCTGTCCTCCAACATGGACGGTCCCGATGTCTTCAGGACTTTTGGGACGTAGTCGAGTTCACTCTCCCACCTAGTTAGAGGTTAAGATCAACGACTTATAGAGCTCCGATGGGTCCCTGGGATCTATGGTCCAGGATCCCATCGCGATCTCGCGACTCGGGACTTCGTGACTCCAAGAGCCCAGTGTTCCAATTCCAAACCCATGAATCCCCGATACGCGAAATGGTCATATCTCGCTATCTCTTCTAAGTTTGAATCATGAAGTTCAAACTCTCGGAGCTTCAGGCTCCCATGACCCCGAGACCTTCGAAAGCTACTCTTTCTTGCATAAGGGTTCCAGACTCAGATTGCATGAACCCTCAGACGGTTCTCGGGCAATTATCCTTGATCTTAATCGAATCTCTGGTAAGGTTCAACACGATTACAAGGTTTATGGGATAATTCTCAGAAAAGAGTACTCTCAAGGGGATTTCCCAGAATATTACAAGAAACTAAGAAAATAAGACGATTCTCGGTGGAGTGAACTCATGTCCCAGACTTAAACATTTGTGCAGAAAACAACTATGGCATGTAACCAGACACAAGCATCCATTCTATCAAATCAACGTTAGGTAAACACTTCTATTCAGAACTATTTACAAGCACATAAAACTAAACATGCAATTATGGCATTAACTTCAAAATAACACTTATCAGAAATAACACCAGAGGTGATGCAACTGCTGAGAGGGGTGCTCGTTTTCACCCAATTGTAGGCTCAATGAATCCCAACGGATTTACCACTAGCCACCCCCGAGCTGAGACCATGATGCTGCGAGACTGTGTCTCAGTTTGCCAGTGACCGAGAATGAGGGTTACTCTCCCCCTTCTCTGCTATCACTCACTCTGCATTTTTCCAGAGTTCTCTTCGTCTTTCTCTCACGTCTGCCCTTGATCACCCACACTTCCTGCCCTTTCTCTGTTTGGCGAGGTTGCATGTGGCACGATTTTCCTCGCAGTGGTCAGGTCTAAGGACTCTACAGATGGGTGGTTCACCCCCATCCCTCATTACTCATGAGGAGCCCTTTACCTACCAATCCTAACGAGTCATTTAATTTGGGGCCAGCGAGCTGCTCTTGGTTCTCCGGGCCAGTGAAGTCCAAATATGGTATTGGTTTCGGTGGAGGTTAATGCCACCATTCCAGGTGCCTTCCACCACCTTTCTCCAGCCACCGTGGTCTCTTTTTTAACATATCCCATCTCAACAGTCCTGCAATATATATATTCATAATATTATTCACATTCATCGACCTCTTTCACAAGGTCCATTCACATTTTTGGGTTTGCCACAGTTCTTGGCCAGTATAGTTATTTTTACAAACTGGGGGAAATAGGGTGTTACATCAACTAAGACTGGAGTCAAATGGTCAGTGTCCAACTTGGTTTTTTTACCAACCTCTGGTTGATATACCGAATCTGTATGGAAAAAACTATCTAAATGATCTCTCTCCCAAGTAGAAAATGATTTATACAACGAAGGACATAAGATTTTTAGCTTATTAATGAAAGTAGTATCCACCAGTTCTGAGCTCTCCTCTTTCCTTAAACCCGTAAAATCTCCCGGGTCTTGATGATCCTGCAAAGGAGAGTAGTTGTCACCTGGATTATCCTTCGAGGAGTCCTCTTCCAATAAAGCTCCATAAGTCTGTGTATGCTCAAGTCTTTATGTACAGTCAACATCTTCCGATATATTCATGCCATCTATTTACATGGCTGAATCTTTTAAAGAACTTGGATAAGTATTAAATACTAATATAGGTTTCAAACACAGATATTATAATTGTTTTATTTGTGATTAATTTTATGATATTTTAATATAATTTATATACACATGAATTATAATGAAAATAATAATGTTTATGGTGTAAACTTACGAAATGTTTATGGTGTAAACTTACGAAACTCATAATGTTAATATTTTTTTGTGAATAAAAAGAGAGGAAATTCCTATTACATAACTTTTATAGTACAAAAAAGGTACATGGCTACAGTCTCTCATTTGTTCTGTCGAATTAGCGGAAACATGAGCATGTCGCAGACTGTGATGTCATTGTTCAAAATAACAATCCGCCATTTTCCCTGTCAAACAGAAACCAGAGCAGGTGGGGGATTCGAGTCTTTGCAGAACTGTGCTAAGCAACCAAGAAAGACTATCAATTGAAAACAAGAGACATAACGGTAAAACTGCACTGGAACAGTGCAAGGAGCCGAGTTGAGAATGCTTGTGGTAGCCAAATCAAAGAGATTACACATTTGCACTCAAGGGCATGTTGCTCGGATCATCGCTGAGGGGGCCGTCTCTGGGATGGAGAACGAAAGGCCTCGCGCAGGTCGGACAATGCTGGCCCGCTGTTGGTGCATTCAAGTAGGCTTTGTAAAGCATGTCAATTCGTTGGTGCATGAGGGTGTCCCGATGTATCTGGTCAACCATATGGCTTCGTAGCTCAAAGACTAGCGCGAGTTGCTCTGGATGGAAGAAGGGTGGTGGTACCTGGAAAAAATCCGGGAGTGTCAAGAGTGGTGGAGGCGCCAAGATTGGGTCGCCCTCCACCTCCGTGTCTAAGACCATCGTCGCCTCGCCCGAGTTCGTCTAAGTTGCTTCCATAGCCTCCACTGCCTTGAGCTCCTCTGCTGCAGAGTCCTTGGTTTGAATTTTGTCTGCAGGGTCCAAATGGAGGAATTCCTCCTCAATTATGCAGGTGGCCTCTTCCCTGGTTCCATGTGCTTGCTGGACAATGGATGAAGCACGTGTGCTTGTTGGGATATGGCTAGGGGCTTGTCAATTATCCAGTACTGTGAAGAGGAGGGATTCTAGAGGAACCTGGATAGGTTCCTCTAGAATCACCTCCTCAACGTGTGCCATTGGCGACGTTATGGGCTTCTCCCGTTGTTGAGTCCGGGAAATGGACAGGGTGCGCTCCAATCTCTGTACCCTCCACTGTCTAGCAGCAAAACTATACCAGGCAGGCCTGCGCCGTGGCCTGTCTCTTTCCCTTGGCATGGCGGGGTCAGACAGGGTGCTAATGTGCAGGGCGAAAGAAATAAGAGCCGACTGGATGCAGCGCTAGTGCTTAGAGCATCCGGGTTGATGGAGCACAAATGTAACTTGATGGAGCCACCCTCGTTCGAGCGAGAGGATAATGTTGAGGCTAGACATGACAGCTCTACGAACAACTCTATGGACAACTCTACGGATGGAATAGCCAAGGAACTTCTCGCTGTTGACATTAGGGTTTTATGAGGACAAGACTTATGTACAAATGTTTACCTGCAAGTATGTTGCAATGCGAATGTTTGGAAGCACAATATAGATTGAGAATAGGATTTGTTTTTAATCATGAATTTACATTTTGATAAATTTGTAGTTTTGATACATTTAGAGTGGAGAATAATTTAAACTAGCATTATTACTAATAAAAATCTTGAGATTGTATTCAAAAACTAAATTAACACAATATAGATTGAGAAGAGGATTTTTTTTTTAATCATGAATTTACATTTTGATAGATCTGGAGTTTTGATAGTGGAGAGGAATAATTGTATATAGTTAATAATTGTATAATAGATAGAGGTTTTAAATAAGGCATTCATTAGTTGAATATAATAATAATGTTGAAAGGGAATGTAAGATGTATTATTTTTATTTTTAAAATGAAATGTGTGTAAAACATAAATAGTGAATAACAAAAAAGACAATAAAAATAATAGATATATTGTGTTTGGTTTTTTAATGAAATTATAAAATGCAGATATTAGATGGACATAAACCCTATAATCTTAGATTCATACCGATAACAATAAAATTTTGAAATTTTAAATTTGTACTGATAGATTTTAACTCCTAGATGCAACCCCAGGCCGACTGGATTTCTACAGTGGTCACTTTCTCTGCTGCTGCGTGTGTGCGTGTCTCTGACATTTTCATTAATGTGTCTTGAGTGTCACTTTTTCCTCGGTTGCAAATATTAAAGAGATGACAAACAATCATTCTTCAATTAATTTGAGTGAAGGATGGGGAATTTCGTTGTTTATCATTAATTTGAAGCCTCAAATTAATTAATTTGAAACCTAGATTGAAATGAAGTTTTCAATAATACTTCAAATTTATTCACCAATCAAATGTTAGAAAACTACTTTATTTTATATGTCAAAATGTTAGAAAACTACTTTATTTTATATGTCAAAAAATAAAAATTTGAATTTATTATGTTTAATATTAGAATTGTTAAAAAAAAATTGAAGTCAACATAAATTAATACAAGGTCAAAAGTGGAACTAAGGCTATAAACCCAGTCATTGTAATAACTCTAATTATTATAAAATTTTCCATGTAAAAAAAATTTAATGTAAACATGCTTTCATTTAAATAGCTAAAAAAATTATACTTTTCCAACAAAAAATTACTCATTATATTATATATAATTGTATACAAAACAGTGACATAACTTGTCCAAAAGTATGAACCTACAATTGTCCCTGATATAATTGATTGGAAGACACCCATATCCAGCATACAATGAAGGAAGTATGACAGCGATTACATAATTCTAAGTCCACCAACTATGCACACTTGTTCATCCAAAAAAGTGTAAACAAAAGGTGATCAATATGCAGCCAGCTGCAGAGTCTTTAAGACTGCGGCAAGTGGTATATACACAGTCCATATATACCAAGACAATCCAACGATATATATATCAGAAGCAGTCTTAAAGACTCTGCTGCATATTGATCGCCGTAAACAAAAAACTATCTCTAATGATTTAGCAGATTCTATTTATTTAAGTACTAATAATAACTTCAGAGATGTTCACTTTTTTTTTTTCATAAGAAATTTCGCACAAAATTATATTAGAGGATAATTTTAATTATATAATCTGTATTTCATAGTCACTAATGACTGACCCGTCCAATACATCCTATACATTCTTTGATGCACAATAACTTGTCTAGAACCTGATTACAAAGATATTGAAAGAGATCAGTCTGAAAAATGAGGGACCTAATAGAAGAAATCATTGGATTCTTACCCAATTTAGAGAAAAGAAAAAAAGACTAATTAATCACTGAGGAGCTGGAGAAAAACCAGAAAAGAACACCATTAATCCGTCCCAAGTAAAATACATATGTAATTCTCCATTTGACTTCCTGAAAATATGATGAAAACTGGTTTCTTTAAAGGTGATAACTAGGTTTATTAGTCTTCTTTAATATTGCTGACTCAAAATTTGCCTTGCTGATTTAGCCAGTGGATGATTACTTTGAAGATGTTCACTTGCCCAGAAGGTGAATCGAAATGTACATCCCACTGATAAGTTTATGGTCACAATGTCCTTGGAAATAAATGATTGTCTTTCCATGGCCATAGCTTCGACAGCTCCCACTTGAAACGAACTCCAGCGAGGACAGCATTGAGCATCAAGCCAGAACTCCCCACGTGTGAGGACTTTCCCCCCAAAATTCTAGGGATTTCTCAAAATTGAGAATATAACTGCCCGCTGCCCACTTCAGCCAAACAAGTGCTTGAAGAGCACCGTATATCCATCTACCAATATACTTTTCACCACTTTCAATTGACCATTGTATTAATACCAGGATCGTTTGATGCCCTTCGTTTAAAATGAACATTCCTTAATGCCCTGCTAAAAGGACGAAGATGAATTAATCTCCTTCGTCTAAACCATTATCGGTGTCAATGCTATAATTAAGAAAACCATCATACTGGCGCGTATATGCCGACCGAAGGCATGGAAGAATCTGCCAGAACGGTGAGAACTGGAATTGAAGCCGGACGCGTCCATAAAGTAAGCAATTAAAATGGCTGTCTGCGCTTATCACTACAACTCCAGGCATAGAGGGTGGCCGGGAACCCTGAGGCCCACCTTCATATGAAATAAGGACAGCCCAACAAATACCGGAAAGCAAGTTCACACAACCCACTAACAAGGACAAGTATCTGATGCACAGATAATTTTCTCTAAAGGTGAGCACTTGGCAAACCCGGGTGTTATTGGCACCACAGTTGACTACAGCTTTGGTTAGAAATGCATTGGCAGTGAGACCACTTCGTTTACTGTCCACCATATAGTCTCTTTGATTTTCAATGTTGGACATTGGGTTTTTGACTTTCAATGTTGGACATTGGGTTCAATGCTTACCATGAGTTTCACGATATGAGTTAACCCCCTCTCATGGATCCTAACTCCGACTATTGTGGCGGAGACTAACGCTTGCAGGTTAGACCCGTTTTGGTTTAACGAAAAATCGTAGTCGAACAAAGGGTATCAGAGTAACAGGTCTCGAGTTCGAAATTTGTCCATCATGCGCTAGGGGGGAGATTATTAGACATTGGGTTCAATGCTTCCCGCGAGTTTCGAGACATGGGTTAACCCCTCTCGTGGATCCCAACTCTGGCGATTGTGGTGGAGACTAATGCTTCAAGGTTTTGGTCTAACGACAATCGTAGTCCAACATTCAGGTTCGTCATAAACTCATGTTCGTCATAAACTCATTGGATAGTCTAAGGATTATACTAGATGTAACTTCAAGAGGAATGACTAAATCACAGAAAATATTGGAATTTTGAGCCCACCATATACTAGAAACAAAGAATCTTGGCATACCTTGGAACATTTTAACAACTTTGTCCGCAAGCCAGTCCTTTAAGCAATCTTCCAGGTTGGTCTTGTTCCATTGGGATGTGAGCTTGAGCTTGGATTGCACTATCTTCATTACCTTTTCTGCATAAACACATGAAATGAATAAGTGAGAAACTTATTCTTCCTTAATTTGACACAAGGAACACATATTTGGTCCAATCCACCCCTGCTTAATGCCAACCTCCCATGTAAGCAATTTATTCTTTAAGGCCAACCAAACCTTGATCTTATTTTTTATGAGAGCATTAATTTTCCACAAGAATTTCCACCACCATTTTTTTCCCCTACGACAATCTTCCATCTAGATTTTGTAACCAAGTTTCGTTAAGTACTCTCCAATTTTGGCATTTTTAGACCAACACAATGAATCTTCCTCATCGTTGTGCAACATAATGTAGTTTGAGACCAGGATTCTAATACACCTAATACACTCTTCCACCTCGACACCTTCCAAGCCCAGGAATGTGGCCGATTTCCATCCCATTCTGCCTCCTAACTTGAGGACCTGGGCTCTGACATTTGCAAGGAACAAGATATTTGTTGATCGAATGGCTCGTAGGAGGGGTTTAGAGAATTTGAAATCATCGCCTACCCCTACCCACGGGTCTTCACCAATACGTATTCGGCACCCATTACCAACTCGCCAAGCAGTCCACTGACCAATCAACAGAAAGGCTTCCACAAGGGCTTTCCAAACTATGGATCCTTTAGGAGACTTCCTAGGGAGCCTGAACCATTGAAATTACCTATAGATACTTAGACTTCATGACCCGTCCCCACAAGGAGTCAAGTCCACTAATAACTTAAAAATGGTTGTTTTATTATTACTTCATAACTTAAAAATGAAATTTCAAAATTCAATTTTCACAAATTAACGAGTTATGGTATTATTACAGATGTTTTGAAATTACATTTCCTTCATTAAAAAAATCCAAAAAAAATCAATACTTTCAATTTCAAAGATAAAAACAACATTTTGTACCTTATTCTCTTCATAGAAAATGTTTAAAATATATGAAAGTTTTTAATAAATAAGAATACATTACATTCTTGTTACAATGTATTATTGAAGAGATTGTAAATATGTCCCATGATTCTATCAAAAAATTTAAAAATATATAGGTTCATTTAAAGTTAATAAAAAAGAAAATAATACAATAATAATAAACTATACACATATATAAACCAACATCAACCATCATTAAGGATTTGAACTTGCTACATAAAAGAATTCGATGCAATTTGGAGATAGTGGTCTCTAAGTAGAGCAATCGACCAACAAGCGTTAGTCATAGCTGTGAACCAAACTTCCACTCCATAGGAAACCTCATCCAACCCCACCAAGCTAGATGAATAGGATGAAGGCCTAATTGATATTCAAAAAGGGTAGCTCCCTTCTCAATCCTTTGAATTATGATGATTTACACTCTTGTTTTGTTTTCCAATAGTTACAGTCAAGTTTTACAAACATTGTCATAGTAGTATGTATACTCTATCCATAGATAGTCTAGTCATAGAAAATTGTTAGACACTTTAAACTAATCCAAATTTCTATGGGTTCATATACTAGTTTTTTTTTGATTGATCTATACAGTCTCCCTAGTGGCAAGTTTCAGGGAGTTTTGTGTATTAATATAGACTCATCTAGCTTACAAGAGAAAAGAAAAAAACAATACAGATTTATTTCAAAATTGAGGAATAAAGTATTTCTAGATGCAAATCTTCCTAATGTTTTTACATTATAAAAAATGTTTATGTTTAAAAAAAAATATTCACTAAATAACAAATTAAAATTTGTTATTTTTAACGGGGATGGCAGTAGCGAGTGACATCATTCTTGATCCTAAGGAACATATAGAAACAACCTTTTCTTGGGCCTTCGGGTCTAAGGAATTCCACAAACAATCAAGTTGAGGTGTACACTATTTTTTAGGGTCCTCTGCTAGAAAATGAAACTACAGAAAAGACATCGATCATTATTAGTGACTCAAGTATAATCATGATCAACTTGTTGATCTAAAAAACGATTCGTTCCAATAGAAAATTAGCATCTATTAGAGCTCGAATTTAGAGGGAAGTTTACAAAATTCAAAATGTCTCGTTCGGTCAGGTTCTAAGAGAGCATAATCATTAGGCTAACTCTCTAGCCAATGAGGAAATATAGCTCAAGCTGGGGGTTCTCCAGAAAAATGGGGGTATGCAACAACAAGACATCCCTTAATCCTTATAGGCTAATGGTCATGAAGGTATGTTACATCACAGTTAAAAAACATATGTCATGACATCACCATCATTTGATCTCGACCAAGGGACCAAGATATGAAAGGACCTACCCGCCACTTCACACATGCATGAAATAACCCCTAGCCATCGTCTTTAACCATCATGTGCAGTTATCAGGGGAAAGGTGGGATAATGGAGACTTGTGTGGGAGGATCAAGCAACACAACTTGGAGGAATGATATTCTAAATTGGACATTTTATTTGGTAGCAATTTCCTTTAGCCTCTAGATTGTGTATTGGAACTTTTGTAATGTGAAAAAGCTTCAATGAAGATTCAACACATTCTCATCTCTATGTTCTATCATTTGGAAATCCAGTGGGTGTTTGGTATTTTTGTTTTTATGCAAGTTTGATTTCTATTTGATGATTGTCACTCTAGAGTTTTTTCCTTTGGTGTCCATGAGATGTGGACATTTGGTGCTCTGGTCCCCTTGTTGTTTGGTCTCTGGTACATTGGGATGGACCCTCTTATGCTCTGGAATTTGGCTTTTTTTTGGCCAATTTTCTCTAGTTGGATTTTTTTTGTCTATTAGTTAAACTCAGGCACTTCTATTGGGACTAGTAGTGTGGTCCTTCTCTATGTGAATTTTCCATGGATTACTAGGAAGCTCAATAATTTCGCATGGTTTTCAGAAGGCACAAGGAATCCATCCAAAGTAATAGAACCTCACTATTTTTTCTATGACTTCCAAAGTCCATGAAAATGAGCATCAATGCACCTCTCAGAATGAAATGATTATGAACACTTTGGTCCAACACAATAAGAAAATTAATGTTTTGGAGGTTGAATGCTCCATCCTAATAAATATGGTTAGCAATCTCGACAAAGGATCTCATTTTGCTGCCTCCAACCATACGGTGTTTATGAATTCAGTCCAAGAAGGTTTCAAGGAGGAAGACAATGTCCATCAAATAATGGAAGATATGGACTTGGGAAATCATAACTCCCATCTATCCAACATTGCGTAGAAAGAAGCCAAAAACCACCATGCTTTTTTTTTTCCATCTTTATGTTTATGTTTTATAAATCAATAAGAATTTTAGGTGTCTTCCTAAGGCTAGGTGTCTTCCTAAGTATTCAAAGTGTGTTGTTCCTTCCTTGGATATATCCTCAAATGAAGAGGCTTTGGAACCATCCAATTTGTCAATAGAATAGATTGTATTGGAAAGTTTCCTTCCATTTGCAAAGTGGTGGAAGAACTTGGTGTTTTCATCCCCAACTTGTAACCAAAGAGATTTGGTTCTCATTCTCCACTATTTTTATTTGTTTAAGATGGTTTTTCTCCTGTTGAGGTCCAATATCTTTTACTCCTCTTTCATCTTAGCAGAGGGAGGCTCAGATGTTTATTTTTCTTGCCAGGCCTTCAAATTTTCTTCCATTTCGGATAATGATCTTTCCTCTTCCTTCTTCTTCCTCTTCTTCAATGAGATGGAGATATCTTTTTCCTTTTTAAGATTGTCCATAAATTGAATGGTTGGAGATTACTGAAGGAGTGGATTGTAGGGGGACCAATATCCTTTGATACCTTCAATATACGACTCTGATTCGAGCCACCGAGGATTGAATTTGAAGTGATTGGAGGGTTCCCCCCATCCGGTTATCTCCAATATAATAGGATTGTGATCATCGATCCCACTTGGGGCCACCCACTATCTAAAATGTAGATCTCCATGTAATAGGTGTTTAGACAGAAGAAATCTATCAAGATGTTTTTCGACCCTATCATCCCTTGAGTGCATGTTCCTCCAAGTGGGGTTATATTTTATGGGATTAATGTCGAAAAATTCAACATCATCCATCTTCTGAATAAAGAATTTAAAAAGAGGGTCTTTATGTGTTGAAGGACCCCATATTTTGCAGTCTCCCAAAGTGAAATTTAGGTCCCCTCCAATGAAAACATGATCCTGAGCAATCAAAGAGGAAAGGAAAAAAAATTACAGAATTCCTTTATGTCCTAGTATGCCCCGTGTTGTAACAGATATTGAAATCTTCGAACTATACACGGTGTTAGGGTTCACAAACAACACTATGCCTTTTTATGTACAGGAAATGTACTCCATCTATCATTTTGACCACGCACAATCTCTCAGGCAGGCGAAGTAATTGTCTAGTCCTCTTCCGTTGGGATACGAGAGGTTCCTATTTTGTAGTCTAAAGGATTCGGTAGAAGCATATACATCGCTGTGCAATAGAATGCTCCGCATTAGAGCGTGCTTCCTCTCCTTCAAAATAAACATGGCACTTCCCACTTCCAGCCATCTCGCGTTCGACAAACAGGAATGGTTAATGAAGGATCGTCAGCTTTGTGTCCAGATGCAAAAAGATTAAAGCAGGTTCAGAGACATTTTGCTATCAACACCAACGTCACCCTTTTCAATGAGAATTTGAATACGGTGCTTGAAGCCCTGAGTGCCACGATTGTTTCTTCTGGCGAGCAGCTAATAGGTACAGATCCAGTCTATGGCCTGGCGCAGTGCAGAAAGGATAAACCCCCCTCCGATTGCCCCAAATGTATAACCGTCGCAGAGAAGCAAATTCGCAACTGCTCCGCTGTATCTGGTGGCAGAGTTATTTATGATGACTGTTTCTTGCGATGCGAGAATAACAATTTCTACGCCCAAGCCACGGGCCCTGGTAACACGCAGTACTGTGGTGCCACTAAGGCCAGCGGCAACAGTAATCAGTTTTCGAAACGGCCCAAAATTTGATGGGCGATCTGATAACGGCAGCTCCGAAATCCGCTGGGCTTTTCGCTGCACAAACGAGTCAAGGGTCGTCAAATAGTACCATCTATGCTCTTGCTTCGTGCCTGCGCTTTATTAACGAATCAGGCTGCAGTGAATGCCTGGGAATAGCAGAGAGCAATATCAGAAATTGTCTTCCCGAGACGGAGGGACGGGCTGTGGACGTTGGGTGCTATCTGCGATATGCTACGTATCCCTTTTTCCCGAGCAACGCCACGACGGATCTTACTAC
>JZKD02S1985402.1:407319-431597 GCA_000966675.3 Picea glauca
ATGTTTTCTGGTGGGCCCTTTATCTCTACGTGGCAGGAATCCATTGGTTCCAAATCCCACCGCTTATTACTATTTGACACGCCCCGTCACCCCATGACGTCATTTTCCACCTTTTTCCCTAAGGGTCATGTCTCATAGCTCTGTCAGTCCATTACCCTGTTCATCCGTTACAAGTCCCTTCACTGTGGTCACTTCCCCCAATCAATACCCGCCACGTCACCTGATCATATTCATCAGTTATTGTCACCTGCCATCTCATGCTCCATATGACCCGTTGGCAATTTATTACAGGCTAACCAATCCGTTAGCCTGCTGAGCTGTCCCCCGCACCCAACGCGTATCCGTTTGCTCAAAACTACTTTCACCCTTCATTCCCCCATCATTTACCCTGTCGCCACACCAGAGAGTATTTTTCCCCATTTTCTCTCCGTTCCAGTCAGTTGTCCAAAGCCACAGTCTTCCCCGCTAACTTTTTGTTTTTTCTTACAGGTATTTTTGACAGTGATGGAACCAAAATCAAAGAAAACAGAAGCCGAGGAAAATCCTTTCCTCCCACCTCCTATCGATCTCGACATGATTCATTTGGCCAATAAAGATCATTTAACGACAGACACCAGATGCGAATTTGACTTCGCAGATTTACAGTCATGGCTAAAGGACATTTTCCTGGACTAGAGTAATGAAATTGGGCTTTGGGAGTCCAATCTTCCTCTGTATATTTTCCCCCAGGTTCACCATTTCCCTAAATTCGCCCTTAAATGCCAAGCTCATTACCTCCCCGACCAGAGAGCCATAGTTTCTTCATCAGGAGAAACTTTGTTCTTCATTACACCATAAGCCATTGATCAGATGATGCAGATACCCAGAGTCGAATCCATCTCACCTTTCAATCTTGAAGTCATCACAGAGTTGTACCAAAAAATTTCATTCCTTCAGAGAGCTCAGATTTTCAAGCTTTTCCTCCCACAAGTCGCTCAGCTCCCCAAGACAAATCCCCCGTGTCCTTCCTCCCTGTTCTCAGTGAAGGGAAACTAGGTCATATCATCGCTTTGTGCTCTGCTGGGGTATTTTTCAGATCAATGGGTGGATGAACCCATATTGGGTTTTCTGTCCATTTTCTCCACCGATGAGAGACCCACCACTCATTTCGACTATAACACTTTCCTAGCGGACAATATTCATGAAAAATTCTCAAATTTCACCACCGAGGGCATGTTTCGGTATTCCTCAATACTGGCTTACATGTTCACTTTCTTTCAGGCAGACAAATTCTCCTTTTCAATGCAGAAGATGGAAAAAGACGGAAGGCCACAGACGGTAACAACATGGACTTCGCTACTCAGGAAAAATTCCACAGAATTCAACTTCAAACAATTTATCGAGCAGTTTTACCATCCATGATAAGTGGAAGACCCGAACCAAGAATAAACGAGGAGATTCAAAGGATCCTACACCTCTCAGATCTTGCTAAAACTGGCGATTGGTATCTTTACCAAAACCACACTAAGATCAGAGTTTATGGATGCGAGTTGGCTCCATACAAACTGACCAAGCACCTACCTATTAGGATATTTTCTCTGGAGTACATAAGGCAAATGATTAACTCAGATGACATACATTTCGTGTCTTTGAAAAAGAAGCAACAACTTAGAATCAAAGGGAAAATAGGATCTTTCATGTGCAATAGCCAAGGCGCTGAGGAGGAAGTAGACAGATTGCTAAAAGAAATGAAGTTTTTTGTTAGTTTCACATGGCACTATGATCCATGCGGGATAATTTCTGAGATGAGGATTAAAAACAAAAATGTCTCATATGTTCATACTCCCAAGCCTGAGATAGAGAAGTTCACAAATCAAACAGAATGGGAGCCGAACACTCTGGTTGAAATAGAACAGCAGGACCCTTCGGTCACTGTCTCACAGACGATTAAACCACAGGTTCCCAAGGAGAAAAGACCTAGGAAGAACACTTCACCTTCCATCACTGAAGTCTCAGATGAAGATTTCCAATTACACACCAAGAGGCCAAAAACCAGTCATGCACCTGACACGGCTGGTGAATAGGGAATCCAATCCACTACAACTATGGAGGTTGATCGGTCGCTCTTTAGTACAAGCAACAAACAGATCATGACTACAGTGTTTCCCAAGAAGCCTACAGATACCCCACCATTCAACCAGCCGAGCAAAACAAGACCAAAATTGAGTATTTTTGAGAAGTATGATCTGATCAAAAAGAAAAATCAGACGCTGACCAGTAGCACGTATACTCAGTTCTGGAAGCAAACATCAACTACAAAACACAAGCTGTTGTCTGCATTCGACACTGAGAAGGGTAGAATGCACATGGTGTTTCTGCAAGAACAGGTGCCAGACAAGAAAGTAATCACCAATTACAAAACGACAACGTTCGAATTTCAGACTAAAGATGTGCAACCTGCTGATCAAATGGATCTGCACAGGCAAACTGGAGAAATGGTTTTCTCCACGTTGGAAAATGCTTCTACTGCTACCTCTAAGTTACAGGTATCTCTGAGCAATGTCCAAACACAAATGAAACTAGAAAAGATATCATCCTTTGCAAAGGATAATAGAATTAAGACGTTGGAAGAACTGGTCCTCAAGATCGGGTATGATCCCTCGAATGTGAAAGCAGTCGAGGATATGCTTAAAAAGAAAAATGCCGATATAGCATCTCTGAGGAAACAGTTGAAACTGCCACCAACAGAAGATTCACAGACAAAGGAGATAGCTGAGATAGAAGGGGAAAAGGATGATATGCTCAAGCTGATCATGGATCAGAATGCAAAGTTGAAGGAGATGGAAGATGAATTGGAAAAACTAGTGAAAGAGAAGGAACAATCAAAGCCCATGGAAGTCATTCCACTGAGTGCAGTTCCACTCACAAGAGTAAACATAGTATCTGCGGTAGAAATTCCCTCGACAACTCCACTGACAGCTCTGGAGAGGATAGTAGAGCTGGCTAAATCCATGGAAGAGATGAATTTGCAAGAGATAGAGATTAGTAGACTCAAAAAGGAGATTGAGAACCTTTAGGAACTCAAGTCTTCTTACCAAACCAACTACTCCAAGGAGAAACAAACATCAGACCAGCTTAAACAGGAATTGCAACAGCTTCAGAAGCAAACAGTGGCAGGAAAAACACTTGTTGAGGTCAAGGAAAGTATCTGGATGGATATCACCAAGTCCATGACTGAAATATGGCCGATGATACAAATCATGTTCGAGCAAAACGAACTAGTTCAAAGAAGTAAGCAAGCTATTGAAAAGATAAGAGAAGAACTGGGAGAGATGCCCACAGAAGCTACTGAGATCATCAAATTCTTGAATTCCAAAACCAGATAGGAGCTAGAGGATTTGAAAATTGAAGATAGGACAGAGACCATCCTTGAGGTCAAGAGGGTTCTAACCAAAAGAGGACTGATGCTGCAACTGGAGGAAAAGGTCCAGACCATGGACATAGGAGTGCAAAGTTTTTTTAGCAAGATTGAATCTCTGTAGAAGAAAGGCCTTCCTGGTTTAAGAGTCATAAATGACAAGTTAATGACACTTGTCGATTATAAAAAGAAACTAGACACTATGGCTAAAGATGGCTCAAAATTATCAGGAATACAGGGCAGTATCACAGGCATGGCGTCCTTAGATTCTTTACAATCAGACATCAACATACAATATGAGATCTGATACATCTTCATCATCAAGCCAAATTTTTCCAAGTACACAGAGATGGATGAAGTATACCGAATATTACTCAAAGTCGTCGTTCCCAGTCACCTTCAATGGGAAGAGATTTGCAATCTGATCGAGTAGGCGATGAGGTGTCCAAGCCTAGTTAGCTATCCAGTCAGACAAGGTCATGCAGAGGCCTAGCCAACGGTTCACCCCAGAAATCAGCATGAAGTTTCAACACATCATCAAACAGTTTCCTAAATTTTTGTATCTTGTTAAGTTAGTTAGCTAATTTAGATTTGCCACGTCCTGATCTTTAATGACAGGATCGTATGTAATTTTGATTATAAATACTTCAAACTTTGAAGTACTGAGGGTTGATCTTTATGTCCTGCAAGCTAGAAAGACTGTCATTTTTATCAAGAGATCTTCCAGTAATACAAAGGGACGTTTCACAGGATTCTCGCTTGTTATTCATTGGTGATGTTTTATTTTCTATGTTAAATGTTCTTCTTGCTTAGTTGTCATATTGTTTTCTAATCTAATCTTTTAAAAGTAACACATGTTGCAGGATTTATCTTTGTATACCCTGTTTCGACTTTGAAATATCTTTATGTTTATCTTTCTATATTACGGTGAAGAAATTCTTAAATGCTTCTTTACTTTAATTGATATTCTCATATTTTTTGATATTCATCACTTTAATGCTAAAGAATCCAATGAATGCATTATCTTGCCTTGTGAAAAGAATCTTTTAGTTTATGGTTTAGATTTCTATTTTTATAATACAGACCCCATAGCCCAACAGAGTCGTAAACCCTTTTCAGCCAACTTAACAAAAACAACAAACCTTTTCAATCTTATTTTATTTTATATAACTAGCCTAATATCTTAAAGTTAAAACATAGCTAAATCCTACAAAGAGATCCCTCTCTGAAACTGGTAGGGCTAGATTCTAGTTTCAAAGTGGTTGGATAAAGTTACCTCTTGTAAATTTATTCTACTTTGACAACCTCTGGGAATTTACAGAGCGTTAACATAGTGGCGACCATACTAGGGACCTGAACAAACTTTCAACCCCACGTTTTCTTTTCCCTAGAAGAAAACTTTGTTTCTGAACAAATTGTAAATCTGAGAAAGAAATAATGTTTAGAGGTTTTTAAAAGCTTGTACATATTAATTTCGAACTCATAAAACTAAAAAAAATATATATAAAAATTAAAATAATATGGCTCCTAAAAGAGCTTATACTCAGTCCCACCTAGACCCATAACCTGCAATAGCGATTGATAATCCAGAACAATTACTTAGAAAGAAGACCATTGTAGAAGGTTTAGGGAGTCATAGTCCCCTTCAGAGGTCCCCTTCTCTTCTAGAGAAACTTGTTTCCCTTCAAGATCTAGACTTTGACACCATTTTTGAACAAAGCCTGTTTAGAACGAAATATGATAGCTTTGTGACTGAGACCATGTTAGACCCAAAATTCCTGCAACCTCAGACCCCTGAAATACTTTCTCCCACTACAAAACCTCAAAACGCTCACTCTATGCCAGCTAGCCCCTCCTCATCCTCGTCTTCTATCACCGCCCCACCTACCATCCAGGTTGTTGTCCCGCCTCCTCCACCTATAATGGAAGCCATATATGCTCCCTTGGTGTTGGCCGCACCTCTACATGCTATGCCCCAGGATTATCAAACGAGACTCCCTCAGTTCGATGGTACAGGGCCCTTGAACGCACAACAACACATTGATACAATGAATGACTATTTTTACTTGCAGGAAGTGGATGAAGCTGAAGTTCAAATGAGACTATTTGCGCAGAGTTTGATTGGTGATGTCAAGAAATGGTACAAAGGATTATGTGTTTCCCCAGTGATCGACCTTACAGTGTTTCAAAGAAGTTTTCTGGACAGATGGGAGGTAAAGAAAAATCCTCTCCAGATCTTGTCAGAATACGAAAACATCAGAAGGAATCAAGGAGAGATAGTACAAGACTACTGCACCTGCTTCAACAATCTGTACAATGTGATTCTAACTGATATTAAACCCCCACAAGGTTTGGCATTGATAAAATTCCCCGACAGTTTCGACACTGATATGTCATATCAATTAAGGGAAAGAAACTCCACCACCCTGGAGGACATGCAGAAAAGTGCGATAAGTGTGGAGGCCAACCTGTGGGTTAAAAGGGCACGACAGAGGACTGAGAGGAGAGTCACGATTAAATAGGAACCTTCCAAATCTTCTTCTGATGCCAAACTCTATTCCTTAGCTAGAGCAATGGAAAGGATGATGGAGAGACTTACTGTATCCGAAACAAATCCTCCTAGAGAAAACCAACCCGCTCCTCAAATTCGAAATCCAAACTCCAGAAGAAATCCTCCTCAAATAAGGTAGAGAGATCTTAGGGATCAAAGAGAACAGAGGGGTCCTGATCAACAGATCAGACCACCCCTACAGGAAAATTATTCCAATGAAGGAGAAGAGGTAATTGAAGAATTAGAGGATACACATATAAACCTCATGGGCATTCACGATAACAAAGCTATTTTCCTCACTCAGGAAGAGAAAGAACTTTTCCTTCTTTCTCAAATGCAGGTGAGTGAAGAAGCTGAAGAGACCGAACAACAGGAATTTGAAAATTCCATTATGGAGGTACACAGGCAGTACAATCTGCGAAGCAAAAAGACAGACGAAAGTTCCCCAAAAAAGGTAACCGAAACGAAGAAAACAGTCGACAGTAAGAAATCCCCTGAGCCTTCTACCAAGAAGATCCCTAAGAAAGGTAATGTTGAAGCTCCAACAAAAAGAAACCTTACCATTTTACAAAGATCAATGCAGACTGAGGTTTCATCAAATAACCCACCAAATACTTTTGCCCAGAAAACTATGGTGGACAAATCATAATTGCTGAGCCAAAGCAAAGCACCTACTCCTTTCAACCTCGAAGGGGAATTAGCCAAAGTGAAAATTCCCATTCCCCTTTCTGAGTTGATGAGTAAGGACGCTTACCGATCGCAGGTGATCAAAGCACTGAGCATTGCACCTGATATAGGTACGAAGGCCTTAACCGTTGGATCGACAAATCATTCAGACACAGTAAATCTGACCGATGATCAACCTGAGCTTATGTTTGGCCTTGAAGTTGATGGTTATACTGACAATGGCATTGTCGCTCCTTTTTACATCATCCTTAATATACATGACCTGATTCTGCATAATGCTATGTTAGATTCAGTTGCTTCCCATAACCTGATGCCTAAAGAAATGATGGAAAAGATGGGACTCGAGGTCACCAGACCTTACAAGGATTTACACTCTTTTGATTCCAACAAAGTTAGATGTATCATATTGATCAAGGACTTATGCATCACTCTAGTTCAGATTCCAGCAAAAAGCATGGTTATGGATGGTGTGGTCGCAGACATTCCCCCGAAATATGGTATGTTGTTGTCCAGGTCTTGGGGGGCCAATTTGAAAGGTACTCTGCAGTTGGATATGTCGTATGCCACCGTCCCAGTATTCGGGCAACAGAGAAGACTATACAGAGAGACGCTGATGAAATATATGGTCAGTAGCCAAGAAAAGCCACATAACTATCCTCTGTACTCTGCACATTTTGATCTAGATTCCTTTATCCTATATAACGACGGTGATACATGAGAACAAATCACTCAGCTGGAAGAAGATACATCTGATCTGAAAGAAGGCCAAGAAATCACTGAGGCAGAAAGAAAGAAAAAAGTGATAAGTGAAGAATTGCCAGCAGATTTCTGGAGCATGGACTTCGATGGAGCTATAAGCAAAGAATGAGCTGGAGCAGGAGTTTGGTTGCACAATCACAAGTCCAAGTATTCGAAGAACCACTCTTACAAACTAAATAATCAATGCACTAACAGCATAGCCGAGTACGAAGCTTTGATGCTCGGTCTGAAACTACTAAAGAAGATTGGTGCCAAACAAATCATGGTAAGAGGAGATTCTGAATTAATTATCAAACAAATCAAAGGTGAGTATGCAACAAAACATCCTAGGAATGCTATTTTGGATGCCCTTAAATGTTTCACTGAAGTTTATTTGCAGGTGATGCCCAGGGGACAGAATATTTTAGCAAATGGATTAGCTACGTTAGCAGCTACATGGAAGATACCTTTTCATTCCACTCGCCCATACACAGTTGAGGTGAAGTGCAGACCGACTGTCCCAGACAACATCAAATACTGGCAGGTATTTGGGAACGATGACCAAATTGAAGATTTTCTACAATGTGAAAATGATTTCGAATGTACAAACATAGACTTAGAAAATGATGATGAAAATATAAATAAATCTAATTTTGGAAATGATAGTGTAAATAAAATAGATTCAGGAGAGTTAGGTGAAGAGGAGATAGAATCTGATGTTTTTCATTTAAAGAGTAATGCTTTACCTAGGGGTTTAGTTCCATTAGAAGACTTATTTGATTTTAATGATGTAGCTAAAAAACCAAAAATCGAAGCTAGTGGTAAAGAAGTTGAAGATTGTAACATAGGGACAGAAGAGAAACCCAAGATGGTAAAACTTTCCAAATTGTTACCCCTTGAGTAGAAACTCAAATATATTGAACTTTTCAAGGAATATTCGGACGTGTTTGCTTGGGGTTACGAAGATTTGAAATCTTATGAAACAAGCATCATACAACATAGGATCCCAATAAAAGAAGATCAAAAACCTTTCAGACAGAAACTTAGGAGAATCAATCCCAAGTTACTTCCCCTGATAGAAAAGAAATCAAAAAGATGTATGATGCTAAAATCATAGTTCCCTTACGATTTCCCAAATGGGTTTCAAATCTGGTCCCAACCCGAAAGAAAAGTGGGGAAATCAGGCTTTGTATTGATTTCCGAAACCTGAATAAGGTTTCTCTAAAAGACAACTACCCATTGCCAAAAATGGACCAAATATTACAAAAGGTAGTTGGATCCAGTCGAATCTCCTTACTAGATGGCTTTTCAGGCTATAACCAGGTTCTCGTTCACCTAGATGACCAAGAGAAAACAACCTTCACAACACCGTGGGGTACCTTCATGTACGTGAAGATGTCTTTCGGGTTGATGAACGTTGGGGCCACTTTCCAAAGAGCGATGGACATCGCTTTTGTGGAAGAACTTGGCAAATTTATTGTCATTTATTTGGACGACGTAACTGTGTATTCCCAATCCGATGACGAGCACTTATGACATCTCAGACGAGTGTTTGAGAAATGCAGGAAATTTGAGATTTCTCTGAATCCTAAGAAAAGACTTTTTAGATTAGAGGAAGGTAAACTGTTGGGGCACATAATCTCTAAGGACGGAATTAAGATAGATCCATGCAAAATAGAAGCCATTCAGAAACTGGAACATCCAAGGAATATCAAAGAATTACAGTCTTTCATTGGAAAAATAAACTTTCTGAGAAGATTCATACCTAACCTAGCCGAGCTTCTCAGGAACATCACCAATATGTTAAAAAAGGACACAAAAATAAAATAGGACACTGAATCTAAGCAGTCTTTTGAACAAGTTAAAAATGCACTCACACAGGCTCCAGTCTTGATCAGTCCTGACTTCACCAAAGATTTTTATCTTTTTTCTTTTGCTTATGAACATACCATTGCAGCAGTATTACTACAGGAAAAAAACGAAGGGTATGAACAACCCATAGAATTTTTCAGTAAAGCGTTAAGAGATGTTGCTTTGAATTATAAAATAATGGAGAAACAAGCTTTTTCCCTGGTGAAAGCCATAAAGGATTTTAGAGTATATATTCTCCATTCTCACATCATCGCATATGTTCCGAACGCGGTAGTAAAAGACATTTTAACTCGGGACAATCTAGGTGGCTGAAGAGGAAAATGGATTTCTATCATTATGGAGTATGACATAGAGATTAAGCCTACTAAACTGATTAAAGGTCAAGGTCTATCAAAGTTAATGGCTGAATCCAATTTCCATGCTCTTGATATTAATTTCTTAGCTGCAGTAGATGAACAGGGAGAGCAGGCGACTCCAAGCGTGAAAGAGGTATTTCTGAACTCTCCATGGTACGCAGACCTGATATTTGTTTTTCATAACTTACAAGCTCCCCCTGGTCTGACCAAAACTAAAGCTAGGTTTTTGAAATTGAAAGAATTAAAATTTTGCATTCTAGAAGGCAATCTATATTGGAAATATCCTGGAGGTATTTTGTTAAATTGTCTGTCGAAGGATGAAGCTGACAAAGTATTGCAGGATTTTCATGCAGGAGACTGTGGTGGTCATCTAAGCTGGAAGACCACAGCTAATAAAATTCTCAAAGCTGGGTTCTATTGGCCTACGCTATTTGTTGATGTGCATCAGAAAGTGGCTTCGTGTCATAAATGCCAGGTGTTTGAGGGAAAAAATAAGCTTCTTCCTTTGCCCCTGAAACCAATCTCTGTTGAAGCTCCTTTCCAGCAATGGGGATTGGACTTTATCGGAGAAATACATCCTCCCTCTTTGGGCCAGCACAGGTGGATTCTTACTGCTATAGACTATTTCACAAAATGGATCGAAGCTATACCAAGCAGGCAAGCTATTGATTCTGTCATTATTAAATTTCTAGAAAATAATATCTTGTCCTGTTTTGGTTGTCCTAGAAAGATTATAACTGACAATGCAACTTATTTCTGATCTAAGAAGCTTATAGATTTTTGCAACCAGTATCATATTGGTTTGGGTCATTCCAAATCTTATTACCCTTAGGGAAATGGGCTGTCGGAGTCATCCAATAAGACCCTGGTGAACATTATTAAGAAGACTTTGCAAGAAAACAAAAAGTCATGGCATAACAAGATGGTTTTTGCACTGTGGGATGACAGACTGACCACCAAGAGATCAATTGGTATGTCACCATATCAGCTGGTCTATGGCACTGAAGCAGTTTTTCCCACTTCCTTAGGAGTTCTTGTAATGAAATTGCTGCAAGAGATGCAAGCCGAGCCGAATGATTCCCAAAGAAGGATAAACCAGATGATCCACTTGCAACAATCCAGAGAAGAAGTATACAAAAAAACTCAGGTTTTCCAAGAGAGCATTAAAAGATATTTGACAAAAGAACTAAAGAAGACGACTTTGAGCTAGGTGACTTGGTTATGAGATGGGATGCCCGAAATGAAGATAAGGGGAAGCATGACAAATTCGACAGTCTATGGAAGGGACCATACATGATTTAAGCATTCAGAGTAAATAATGCCTTCTTGATCAACAACAGCGATGGGACCAATCTTCCAGGAGGACCTGTAAATGGCAGAATGCTGAAGCAATATTCACCTCCTCAGTAGGGACCTTCAGTCACACTTTTCCATTGTACAAACCATTTCATTTTTCTTACAAGTTTTTGAGTGAATAACTTTGATCAGATGGTTAAAGCTCGCAGAGAAGGCCCTAAGCCACTGAACATTTTCTTCCAATTTTCAAAAATAAAACCAATCAAGCAACAAAGGCAACTATGGAGAAAGTTTTTCAGAACATCAAGAATCAAGATTCTTGGCACTTCACAAGGAGAGTACCATCCCCAAGTGGAGCCGTTGTTATAACCCTATAATTTATAGGATCAACTGGTGACTGAAATGTTATCACCTTAGTGTTTTTGTTTGTCAAATGATTTTCCATTCTGCAAATATTTTGAGAAAAGAAAAAGAAAAAGAAAAGAGAAAGAAAAGAAAAAGAAAAGAAAAAGAAAAAGAAAAAGAAAAGAAAAAGAATAAAAGAGGGCATAAAAGAAATTCAATAGAGCCCCATGCAATAACAATGATTTGGTCCATACAGTTTAAGCATGGCCAAGTCCTTTTAAATTGATGTTGATAGGAGTAGTGAATAAGCTTGGCTAAACTGTTTAATCTTAGCCAGGTGATTTAGGTTAGCTAGTGAATAAATTTGACCATACTGCCTAATCTTGGTTAGATAACCCCAGGATAGAGTAATTTCTTAGTCCAACAGTTTAAACTGGGCTAATTTTCATAGGTAATTAGGTTAGAGCATAGGGTAGTTTACTGTATCTCAATAAAACAAGCATGATGATCAATGTTGAACCATATCTTTGAGGTTTAAAGGCTTGCTGTTTAACACCCCATGGTGATAAAGATAGGGAAAGCTTGGGCAAACCCACAAAATGCACTTATCCTAAGTTTTCGAGCAAATATGATTTTGCGCTCACCGAATAAAGACCGTGCATAGATGAATAGATGGAGTGCAGGCACCCAGATCTACGGTTGACAAGTCTTTCCGGACCCCCTCGACCATTCTACATTTAATGGTGGGGGGGGGGTCCGAAATCAGAGATAACGAAGGAACACATCTAAACGGTTGAGGCGCCAGTGCTTTCATCAATGGATGAGATTGAATTCTGGACCCTCCCGACCGTTCTGCTTTTAATGGTGGGGGGGAGGGGGTCTAGAATGTTGGTTAGATATCGTGCACAGATCTACGGTCCAAGAGTAGGCGCGCTGATGGACGACTCATGGTGTTTTTCGGACCCCCTCGATCGATCTATTTTTAACGGAGGGGGAGAGGGTCCGGAATGGAATGTTTTTTGACAGGCCCTTTATCTCTACATGGCAGGAATCCATTGGTTCTGAATCCCACCGCTTATTATTGTCTGACACGCCCCGTCACCCCATGACGTCATTTTCCACCTTTTTCCCTAAGGGTCACGTCTCATAACTATGTCAGTCCATTACCTTGTTCATCCGTTACAAGTCCCTTCACTTTGGTCACTTCCCCCAATCAATACCCACCACGTCACTCGGTCATATTCATTAGTTATTGTCACCTACCATCTCACACTCCAAATGACCCGTTGGCAATTTATTATAGGCTAACCTATCCGTTAGCCTGTTGAGTTGTCCCCCGTTCCCAATTGGTATCCGTTTTTTCAAAACTACCTTCACCCTTCATTCCCCCATCATTTACCCTGTCGCCGCACCAAAGAGTATTTTTCCCCATTTTCTAATCGTTCCAGTCAGTTGTCCAAAGCCACAGTCTTCCCCGCTAACTTTTTGTTTTTTCTTACAGGTATTTTTGACAGTGATGGTGCCAAAATGAAAGAAAGCAGAAGCCGAGGAAAATCCTTTCCTCCTGCCTCCTGTCGATCTCGATAGGATTCATTTGGCGGATAAATATCATTTAATCGCAGACACCATATGCGAATTTGACTTCGCAGATTTACAGTCATTTTCCTGGACCAGAGTGATGAAATTGGGCTCTGGGAGTCCAACCTTCCTCTGTATATTTTCCCCCAGGTTCACCATTTCCCTGAATTCGCCCTTAAATGACAGGCTCATTACCTCCCTGACTAGAGAGCCATATTTTCTTCATTAGGAGAAACTCTGTTCTTCATTACACCAGAATCCATTGATCAGATGATGCATATATCCAGAGACAAATCCGCCTCACCTTTCAATATTGAAGTCATCACAGAGCTATACCAAAAACTTTCATTCCCTCAAAGAGCTCAAATTTTCGAGCTTTTCCTCCCACAGTCCTCTCAGCTCCCCAAGACAAATCCCCCGTATCCTTCCTCCCTGTTCTCAGTGAAGGGAAACCAGGTGATATCGTCGCTTTATGCTCCGCTGGGGTATTTTTTAGATCAATGGGTGGATGAACCCATATTGGGTTTTCTGTCCATTTTCTCCACCGATGAGAGACCCACCACTCAGTTCGACTACAACACTTTCCTGGCAGACAATATTCATGAACAATTCTCAAATTTCGCCACCGAGGGCATGTTCCAGTATTCCTCAATACTAGCTTACATGTTCACTTTATTTCAGGCGGACACATTCTCCTTTTCAATGCAGAAGATGGACAAAGATGGAAGGCCACAGGCGGTAACACTGTGGATTTCGCTACTCAGGCAAAATTCCACAGAATTCAACTTCAAACAATTTATCGAGCAGTTTTACCATCTAGTGGTGAGCATGCTCAGTGGAAGACCCGAACCAAGAATAAACAAGGAGATTCAGAGGATCCTACACCTCTCAGATCTTGCTAAAACTGGTGATTGGTATCTTTACCAAAACCACATTGAAATCAGAGTTTATGGATGCGAGTTGGCTCCATACAAATTGCCCAAGCACCTACCCATGAGGATATTTGCTTTGGAGTACATAAGGCAAATGATTAACTTAGATGACATACATTTTGTGTCTCTGAAAAAGAAGCAACAACTTAGAATCAAAGGGAAAATAGGATCTTTCATCTGCAATAGCCGAGGCACCAGGGAGGAAGCAGACAGATTGCTAAAAGAAATGAAGTTTTTTGTTAGTTTCACATGGCACTATGATCCGTGCGGGATAATTTTCGAGATGAGGATTTAAAAAAAAAATGTCCCATATGTTCATACTCCTAAGCCTGAGATAGAGAAGTTCGCAAATCAAACAGAATGGGAGTCGAACACTCTGGTTGAAATAGAATAGCAGGACCCTTCGGTCACTGTCTCACAGACGACTACACCACAGGTTCCCAAGGAGAAAAGACATAGGAAGGACACTTCACCTTCCATCACTAAAGTCTTGGCTGAAGATTTCCAATTACACACCAAGAGGCCAAAAACCAGTCATGCACCTGACACGACTGGTGAACAGGGAATCCAATCCACTACAACTATGGAGGTTGATCAGTCACTCCTTAGTAAAAGAAGCAAACAGATCATGACTACAGTGTTTCCCAAGAAGCCTACAGATACCCCACCAGTCAAGCAACCGAGCAAAACAAGACCAAAATTGAGTATTTTTGAGAAGTATGATCTGATCAAAAAGAAAAATTAGACGCTGAGAAACATCACATATGCTCAGTTATGTAAGAAAACATCAAATGCACAACATAGACTGTTGTCTGCATTCGACACTGAGAAGGGTAGAATGCATATGGCATTTTTGCAAGCACAGGTGCCAGACCTGAAAGTAATCACTGATTACAAAAGGGCAATGTTTGAATTTCAGACTAAAGATGTACATCTTGTTGATCAAATGGATCTGCACAGGCAAATTGGAGAAATGGTTTTCTCCACGTTGGCAAATGCTTCTACTGTTGCCTCTAAGCTACAGATCTCTGAGCAACGTCCAGACACAACCGAAACTAGAAAAGATATCATCCTTTAGGATAATAGAATTAAGACGTTGGAAGAAATGGTCCTCAAGATCGGGTATGATCCCTCGAATGTGAAAGCAGTCGAGGAGATGCTTAAAAAGAAAAATTCCGATATAGCATCTTTGAGGAAACAATTGAAACTACCACCAACAGAAGATTCACAGGCAAAGGAGATAGTTGAGATAGAAGGGGAAAAGGATGAGATGCTCAAGATGATCATGGAGCAGAATGCAGAGTTGAAGGAGATGGAAGCAGAATTGGAAAAACTAGTGAAAGAGAAGGAACAATCAAATCCCATGGAAGTCATTCCACTGAGCGTAGTTCCACTCACAGGAGTAAGCACAATATCTGCAGCAGAAATTCCCTCGGAAACTCCACTGACAGCTTTGGAGAAGACAATAGAGTTGGCTAAATCCATGGAAGAGATGAATTTGCAAGAGATAGATATTAGCAGACTCAAAAAGGAGATTGAGAACCTTCAGGAACTCAAGTCTTCTTACCAAACCAGCTACTCCAAGGAGAAACAAACATCAGACTAGCTCAAACACGAATTGCAACAACTTCAGAAGCAAACAGTGGCAGGAAAAACACTTGCTGAGGTCAAGGAAAGTATCTGGATGGATATCACCAAGTCCATGAATGAAATATGGTCGATGATACAAATCATGTTCGAGCAAAACGAACTAGTGCAAAGAAGTAAGAAAGCTATTGAAAAGATAAGAGCAGAACTGGGAGAGATGCCCACAGAAGCTACCGAGATCATCAAATTCCTGAATTCCAAAACCAGAGAGGAGCTAGAGGATTTGAAAATTGAAGATAGGACACAGACCATCCTTGAGGTCAAGAGGGTTCTGACCAAAAGAGGATTGATTCTACAGCTGGAGGAAAAGGTCCAGACCATGGACATAGGAGTGCAAAGGTTTTTCATCAAGATTGAAGCTCTGCAGAAGAAAGGCCTTCCTAGTTTAAGAGTCATAAATGACAAGTTAATGACGCTTGTCGATTATAAAAAGAAACTAGCCACTGTGGCTAAATATGGATTGAAATTCTAAGGAATACAGGGCAATATCATAGGCAAGGCATTCTTAGATACTTTACAATCCAACATCAGCATAAAGCATGAGGTCCGGTACATCTTCATCGTCAAGCCAACTTTTGCCAAGTACACAGAGATGGATGAAGTATACCGAAGATTACTCAAAGTCGTCGTTCCCAGTCACCTTCGATGGAAGAGCTTTGCAATTTGATCAAGTAGGTGATGAGGTGTCCAAGCCTAGTCAGCTATCCAGTCAGACGAGGTCGTACAGAGGCCTCACCAACAATTCACCCCAGAAATCATCATGAAGTTTCAACACATCATCAAACAGTTTCCTAAATTTTTGTATCTTGTTAAGTTAGTTAGCTAAATTTAGATTTGCCACGTCCTGATCTTTAATGACAGGATTGTATGTAATTTTGATTATAAATACTTCAAACTTTGAAGTACTGAGGGTTGATCTTTACGCCCTGCAAGCTAGAAAGACTGTAATTTTTATAAAGAGATCTTCTAGTAATACAAAGGGACGTTTCAGAGGATTGTCACTTGTTATTCATTGGTGATGTTTTATTTTCTATGTTAAATGTTCTTCTTGCTCAGTTGTCATATTGTTTTCTAATCTAATCTTTTAAAAGTAACACATGTTGCAGGATTTATCTTTGTATACCCTGTTTCGGCTTTGAAAGATCTTTATGTTTATCTTTCTGATATTACAGTGAAGAAATTCTTAAATGCTTCTTTACTTTAATTGATATTCTCATATTTTCTACTATTTATCACTTTAATGCTAAAGAATCCAATGAATGCATTATCTTGCCCCGTGAAAAGAATCTTTTAGTTTCTGGTTCAGATTTCTATTTTTATAATACAGACCCCATAGCCCAATGGAGGCATAAACCCTTTTCAGCCAACTTAACAAAAACAACAAACCTTTTCAATCTTATTTTATTTTAAATAACTATCCTAATATCTTAAAGTTAAAACATAGATAAATCCTATAGAGAGATCCCTCTCTGAAAGTGGTAGGGCTAGATTCCAGTTTCAAAGTGGTTGGATAAAGTTACCTCTTGCAAATTTATTCTACTCTAACAACCTCTGGGAATTTACAGAGCGTTAACACTTCCCATCACATGTGTTCACATAAAAGTTGGTTTTGATCTAGCCAATCTATAGATGATGCTGTTTTTTTTTATGAGAAATGATATTTCTTGTATAATTGTTGGGATTGGGAGCATTAAGATTAAGATGCTCGTTTGTATTATAAGATTGTTGACATATGTTAGATATGTACCAGAACTTGAAAACAATTTGTTTTTTCTTTGGGTGTTTTGGATTTTTGTGGGTATAAATATACAGGTCAAGGTGGAGCGTTGGAAGTGTCAAAGGGAATTTTGGTGGTAATGAAGGATACAAATATTGGGAACCTTTACAAGCTGGAAGGGCATACTAAAATAAGTGAAGCAATGGTGGTATATACAGAAGCAAGTGAATCTATTTTTTTATGGAATCAATGACTGGGCCATATGAGCAAGACGAGGTTGCAGGTTCTGGTAAACCATAAGTTACTTCCATACTTTCAATCTTTGAATTTATGCAATTTTTATATCTTTGTTCGTTATCATGATGAAGTTAATGGATGTATATTGTGGGACCCTACTACCCACAAAATCATCATTAGCAGAGATATGTACATGGAACAATTGGAAGTTCTTTAGGATCACAAAGAGAGATTTGTTTGCAAACTCAGGGAATCATTGTATGGCCTAAAGGTGCCCAGACAATGGTACAAGATATTTGATTCTTTCATGGTGAGCCAAAATTTCTTAAGATATGAGTATAACCATTGTGTTTACTTTGAAAGTTTTGAAAATTATACATTCAATATGTTGGTGTTATATGTTGATGATGTGCTTGTTGCAAGTAAAAACATGGTTGAGATCAGCATGTTAAAGTCTTAGTTGACCAGGATGTTTCAGATGAAGAATCTAGGAGCAAAAAAATAAATCGTGGGCATAGAAGTACATAGAGACGAGAATAATGGTAATTTTTGGCTATTACAACAAAATTGTATGGAGAAGATACTGATGAGGTTCAATATGAGCATCGTGAAATCGGTAAATATCCCTTTAGCTTTCCATTGTATGATTTCTTCAAGTTTATGTCCTCGTTATGAGGAAGAATTTTTTTTGTGTCGTATACCATATGACAATCCAGTAGGAAGTATGTATGTGATGAAATGGTTAGGATTAAATATTTTAGATGCAACAAGTGGTGTTGTCAGTGGACGTATGGAAAATCTAGGTAAAGAGCATTAGGAATGGGTGCTTCAGTATCTTAGAGGCACACGTATCACCTATAGTGGCTACAGTGACTTGGACAATAGGAGATATACCTCAGGTTATGTATCACATGAATGCAAGGATCTATTGGGAAATTTTGGACAAGTACAGGATAAGGTGTTTTGTGGTAGTCAAAGTGTTGTGCATTTGACTAAAATCCCGGTGTATCAACATGGGGCAAGGCATCATTTTGTAATACAAGTTACTGATGGAGGTGGAGTAGTCCATAATCGAGCAAATTATGCATACATGCTCACGAAACCAATATTGTTAGAGAAGTTGCGGTGGTGTTTGACTTCTCTTGGCTTGCAGAAAAGGTAATGAATGAACTTGGGCAAGGTAATCGAGTAAATTATTTTTAAGGTGGAGATTGTTGAATGGGTGACAACTGTTGACAAATTTATGTCAAATTTTCAACAGGATTTCAGCTAGATCTCAACTTATTAACCCAAGAAAATTGGATCTGGTCGTTCATAATTTAATTCAATAAGTGGAAGCCGTTATATAAATTTGTAACTTGTAGAGGAAGATAATTGTGTCATGGGTAGTAATCCTACTACTGGGTATTGTAATCTCTTGTTCTTGTTCAATAAAATATTGATTTCCATTTTCCCATGGAGGTTTCCCTGCTAAGAGTTTTACCATATAAAATCGATGTCTCTTATGTGTGGTGTGTCTTCTGTGTTGGCCATTAAATTTTCTTGATTTATTTGAGCCCCTCAACAATAGATTAAAATCTAAAATCTATATTCATTTCATTTTCAATTCATAGTGTTAAAATTAGAATGAATAATAATAAAATTATATTTTATATTTTATAAAATTAATACTTAAATAAAAATACCTAGTGTATCTTTTTATAAAATTTTAAATAAATTATTTAACAAAATAATAATATCAAATGGAAACGTGAAATAACAGTTTCATATTTATGACAATATAATATGGAATAGAATCAAAACTAAAACAATGTGGACCTTCCTTAGCCGTATAAAGTGTGTACTGTGAGATTCCCCATGGAAGAATGTGGCTTAAACATGGCATCCAAAGAGTTAAAGTTGTCGTAACACTTCTATATGCCAGCTGTTTTGTACACAAATTGTATCTTTTTTGAAGGAAAGAACAAAGAGATTTATTACGTAATGCACTAATACGTCATCTATGCTCGGTGGCAAGTGTTCCAATCGGGATAGCTCTACGGACGTAGATTGAAATTAGGGTTTTAAGTAATTTAAATGTTTGCATGTGGAGTCTTACAATGCAATGTTTGGAGGGACAATATATAGAGTGAGAAGAGGATTTTTTTTTTTCAATCAACGAATCAGGAAACATTTCCTTTCGATTGCATTTTGAAATGGGTTTATTCCATAAAAATCGGGAAGGAACCCGACATATAATTCAATTTCACATAACTTTGGTTTGGATGTTTTTTTTTTTATATTACTTTAGCACAATCACATTTATTTCAAATATAATAATAATAAGGAACCCGGGTATGTTAACAAACTTATCTTTCTGTTATATATTTCAAATATCGCTCTATAAGAATCAGTGAGAATCATATCAAAAGTCTTAAGCCTTGGAAAGATAAGGTTTCCACTTTTGCGACTCTCTTAGTTCTAACTAGTCATTGCTTGAGCAGTCGGCCAGGAGCCTATTCGAAATTCTCTCAGAGAACTAGAATTAAACGCCCTGTTTTTCTGTGCATTGATAGTTATTACTATCTTGATAAATTATGGATCGCTCTATGTCTTTTAAAGAAGTTAGAGATGCTGAAGAATGTAGTACCAGTTCATTAGAATCTTATCAGAATTTTCACAAGAAAGCGTGGTGGGATTTATGTTTGAATTCAACACAATCTAATCCTATAACTTGTCTCATGATTCATCACATGCCCTCCATTGAAACATTAGATCCTAGACTGCAAGACGTCTATAAAGGCATGAGACCACCTGACACTCTCAACTATGGCCTAGGATATATAGAACAATGTGATCAAGTTATCCCAGATTGTAGGTTTAATAGTCCTTTACCTCGATCGATCCAATGACCTAATATCACAGAAATTCATAAATTTCACTCTATAATGATGGGATGTCCAAAGGCTACTATTGAAGAAGAATGGACCAAGAAAATGCTTAATTGGGATCTTTTTACTCATCCCGAATCAAAAGAATTTAATCTCTCTATCCCCAAAGAAAAAAAAACATGTCTGTCTCAAGAATGGAAGACATTTATTTTTGAAAAGAATCTATGGATCTCTTTCTATGTGTGGAGACAAAAATCACAAAATCCCGCAGTACAGATGCTTAAAGCAGGAAAATAAAGTTCTTCCCGACATGAATGGAATAATCTTGAAGGAAAACTAGTCGAATCAACATCCACCTTCCCACCTTTCAAAGGCATTATCCTTGAAGATGGTGTTAACGCTCTGTAAATTCCCAGAGGTTGTTAGGGGTAGAAGAAATTTATCAGAGTTAACTTTATCCAACCACTTCGAAACTGGGATCTAGCCCTGCCAGTTTCAGAGAGGGATCTCTCTGCAAGATTTAAATTTGTTTCAGATTTCAGGTATTAGGCTAGTTAAATAAACAAGATTGTGTTATGTTGTTTTGATATTGAGGGCTGAAATATGTTTACGCTTCCATTGGGATATGGGGTCTGTGTTAAGGTTTGGGATTAAAAAAGGGTATAAAAGGTAGATTCACAGGGTAAGGTAATGCAGAAGTTGGATCCTTTAGAAAGATAATGACGTAGAGTAGAAATAGACGAGATGATCAATTACAACAAAAAGCATTTAAGAATTTTATATTGTAATATCAAAGGAAAACATTTAGATTTTCAAAAGCGTTGCACAGAGTATCAGAGATAAATTCTGTGTTAAATCTCCTTTTGAAAATTAGAAAGAAAGAAACATAATGATAACAAAGAAAAAACACATTCAACGAAGAAAGAAAAACTTCACCAATCGTCCACATGCAGGAATCCTGTGAAAAAAGTCCCTTTTATTTCTGGTAAATCTCTTGAAAGTTTACAGATTACAGCTTACTTGGGCATAAAGATAAACCCTCAATACTTCGAAGTTTGAAGTATATATAGAAAATATTACAATAAATCCTATCATTAATGATAAGGATGTGTTAAAATCCAAAGCTAACTAACAAGATAACAAAATACAAAATTGTAGGAATTGCTAATGATTTGTCGGATTTGTTGTGTTGATTTTGGGGAAGGTTATGGGCGAGTCATCAACTTGACTTTGACGGCTCTGTATGCTGACTTGGATTATACAACTCATCACTTACTCGATCAGAGTGCACAGATCCTCCCATCTCTTTTAACTGGGAATGGTGACCTTTAGCAACCTTCGGTAGACTTCATCCATCTCTATATATTTGGCGAACGTTGGCTTGGTGATGAAAATATACTTGATTTCATGTTGGATATTGAGGTCTAACCACAAGGTCTATAAAAATACTTTGTCTGTTATGCTACCATGTATTCTTGAAAACTTAGAGCTATCCTTTGACACCATGGTGATCCTTTGCTTGTAATAAAAAAGAGTCATCGGTTTATCATTTAGAACTAGTAAATTGGCAAGACCTTTCTTTTGCAAAGCTTCAATCTTACTAAAGAATATTTGAACTCCGCTATCCATGTTCTGGGCTCTCTCCTCCAATTGTAGCATTAGTCCTTTCTTGGTCAGAACTTTCTTAACTTCGAGGATAGTCTCAGTCCTATCCTCAATTTCCAATATTTCCAGCTCCTCCTTAGTTTTCGAATTTAGAAACCTGATGATTTCATTTGCCTCTGTGGGCATTTCTCCCAGCTCTCCCTTTGTTCTATCAATGGCATGCCTGCTCCTCAACACCAATTCATGCTGCTCAAACATGATTTTCACAAGTGGCCAGATTTCAGTCATGGATTTTGAGATATCCATCCAAATGTTCTTGCTAGTGTTTTGCCCAAAACTGTTTGCTTTTGCAGCTGTTGTAGTTCCTGCTTAAGTTTTTTTGATGTGTGCCTTTCAGTGTTGTAGTTGGCTTGGAAAGAGGATTTAAGTTTATGGCGATTCTCTATCTCTTGTTTCAGTCTTTTGATTTCTGCTCCTTGTATGGTCATCTCCTCCATTGACTTTTCTAGAGTTTCATATGTTTCTAGAACTGTCACTAGTGTAGCTGATGGAAGTTCTGTTGTGTTAGTTGCTGATGTTGTCGCTGTGCCAGCTCCTGTGAGGGGAACTGTGCTTAATGGAATGACCTTCATGGGCATGGTATGTTCCTTTTCCTTTACTAATCTTTCCAACTCTCGTTCCATCTCCTTGATCTGTGCGTTCTGTTCCATGATTAACTTTATCATTTCTTCTTTTTGGCCTTCTGTCTCGGCCATCTCTTTGGCCTGTGAGTCTTCTGTAGTTGGAATTTTAATTGCTTTCTCAAGGATGCTATGTCAACATTCTTTTTGTTTAGTAGTTCTTCAGCTACTTTCACATTGGAGGGTTCGTACCCAATTTTAAGTACCATCTCTTTTAAAGATTTAATCCTGTTATCCTTTGCAAAGGATGACACTTTCTCCATATTTAGTTGACTCTGAACATTGTTCAGAGAAACTTGCAACTTTGCAGCATTTGTGGAAGTGTTTGACAATGTTGAGAAAATCATTTATCCAGTTTGTCTGTGCAAGTCCATCTGGTCAGTTGGATGTACCTCTGCAACATCAAACTCGAAAGTTGACATTTTGTAATCCGAAATTTCCTTTGGTTGAGGCACCTGCACCTGTAAGAAGGCCATATACATTCTCCCCTTTTCTGTATCAAAGGCGGAGAGAAGTCTATGCTGTGTTGTTGATGTTTGTTTCCATAATTTAGCATAGGTGATGTTGGTAAGAATCTCATTCTTTTTCTTAATCAGATTGTATTTCTCAAAAATACTTTGTGTTGCAGATCCTTGTGATGACTGGGTGATCACAGTGGTATTAGTCTACTTCTTTGATGAAGAAGTAGACATAATTTGCTGACTACTTGAGAACAATGATGAATGTTCTCCCTCTACTAATTTGGTAGACTGGGTCTCTTCTTCTCTAGATCTGTCAGGGGTATGACTAGTCTTGGGATTTTTCCTATAAACCCAGAAATATTCCGCCGAGACTTCAGTAACCGACAGGGAGATTTCCTTTCTAGGCCTCTTCTCTATCAATACCTATGGAGTAGTGGTTTGTGAAACATTGGCTGAAGGAGGATGTTGTTTTGAGTCTTCCAAGGTGTTCACTTCCCATTCTGTCTGGTTCATGAATTTCTCAATCTCTGGTTTGGAACGTGAGAATATGGAGAGATTTTATTCTTTAGCCTGGTTTCTACGATGATGCCGCAAGGATCATAGTGCCATGAAAAACTGATGCTGAACTTCATCTCCTTCAAAAGTTTATCGACCATTGCCTCTGCGGCTCAGCTGTTATAGATGAAAGGTTCTATATGTCCATTGATCCTCAACTGTTGTTTCTTCTTGAAGGCTACAAAATGAATATTGTCAGAGTTAATCATTTGTCTAATATATTCTAAGGCGAATATCCACATGGGAAAATATATAGGAAATTTGTAGGGGGGCCATCTCACATCCATAAACTCTAATTTCTGTGTGGTTTTGGTATAGGTACCAGTCTTCGGTCTTGGCGAAGTTTAAGAGATGTATAATCTACTAAATTTCTTCGTTTATCCTTGGTTCTTGTCTACCGCTGAGCATGCTTACCACCGGATGGTAGAACTGATCTATGAACTGATTGAAGGTGAATTATGGTGAGTTTCTTCTCAGCAGTGATGTCCAGGATGTGATCGGCTGTGGTTTTCCATTCTGATATAGCTTTTGCATGGAAAACAAGAACTTGTCCATTTGGAAAACAAGGATGCAACTACATCCTCATACTTCAATGTAGTTGAGTGGTACTACCAATTTCTATAACCATGCTTTTCTGCCTCATCTCTTCAGATAACAAGGATGCAAATACATCCTCATACTTCAATGTAGATTGAGTGGTACTACCAATTGCTACAACCAGATTATCCCAAGAGTCTGGCAAATAACATAACAA
>JZKD02S1985402.1:431647-450461 GCA_000966675.3 Picea glauca
AATGTAGATTGAGTGGTACTACCAATTGCTACAACCAGATTATCCCAAGAGTCTGGCAAAGAACATAACAAAGTAATACACTTATCTTCTTCTGCAATCATAATATTAACAGAGAAAAGTTGAATTACCAGAGTATTAAAGGCATTTATATGTTCTGTCAAATAATCTCCATCTTCCATCTTAAGATGATACAACTTCTTTCGAAGAAACAACTTGTTTACCAAGGACTTTAATTGATACAAATTCCCTAACTTATCCCATAGTTCCTTGGCTGTAGATTCTCCCAAGACATTCATCAACACCGAATCTTCCAGGAAGAATCGAATAGTACTCCTTACTCTTCTGTCCAACTTCTCCCAATCTTCCTTTGACATACTAGTAGGTGGTGTACTAGTAGGTTGTGTACCAGTTGAGTGTGTGCCAGTAGGCTGCGTACCAGTAGGTTGTGTACTAGGATCCACAACAATCCATTGTTCTTTGTCTACAAGAAGTTCCTCCATCTTGATCTTCCATAGCTCAAAGTTTTTACCGTTGAACTTCTCTATCTTGATTCTAGAAGATCTCAACATTCCTCTTTCTACACTCAAATCACCACTGCAAAATCTCCCACTAAACCCAGGTTTATCACAGACCCAAGATAAACTTGACCAAGCCAAACCCTCAACAAAAAAGGCGTCCCTCTGAAGCCAACTACGAGATTTGATACCACATGTAGTTTTTAAACCTGTGAAGTAAAGCAATACATATATATTCTTAAGCAAAACAAAAATTAATCAATGACTCATACACATAGTACACAGAGATTTACACCAGAAACTCTTAACCGGGAGAAAACCTTTCAACGATTCATTGTATTAATTTCACCATTCACCATACAATATATATACAATGTTTTTAGTTATTCCGTAGATACCAAAACCCTAATCCATTAATTTGGGATTAATTTAGAAAACTACTAAAAATAGCAAAATCCGCTAAAATAGCAAAAATGCCCCAAAAACAATTAGACGCAGTTGTGAAATCTGACGTGCCCACACACACACATGCAAAGAATATAACACATACCCAACACTTATGACTTTTTATCATAGCACAAACCTATTATAAGCTTGTTGTACAATCCAACATCTTCATATTAATAAACAAACAAGACATCTTATCAAAAATCCTAATGAAAATGAAATACAAGGATGCATCATATAATTACATACACCATGATTTAAATAGTAAAGAGTCAAAACTATCATAACAAAAACATAAATGGATGAGGCTCAAGTTTAGTAATTCTCAATTGGTCCTTGTCCCTTTGCACCTATGTGCCAAGAGAAACTATCAACATCATCTATGGTAATGTGAAAACGACCAGCTGTGAAAACCTTGGTGGAGACAACAACACCCCACTTCTACCAATCTAGAAATCCCCCTTTGATGGATTATTCTTAAATCATATTTGTTCCAATTGAAATATCCTTAATAGAAATTGGCCACAATCAACATGCATTGAAATTTGGAACTATAGAAAATACAAATGTTTGCTCCTTTTAGCATGATAAATTTAAAAATGGAAGAGTGTTCTGACAACTTATAGTGATTTTACATCCCATAACTAGTTGTCTCCATGAACAATTATAACAATAATAAATAGCCAGACGTCCTTCTTAACAACCCTCATACTCAGCAAGGACTGCAACCAACAACTATCCTTTTGGAAGCTGGATTAAAAAACAAATTAGAGTAGCAATGGTTTGTTGATCTACATTACTAGGAGAACATTCTTTCACTTTTCAATGTAGATCCCATAATATCCAACAATTCATATATCCCATAATGTCCAACAATCCATTCTGCATACACTATGATCTTCTTAACATTCTCAAGTACCTACTCTTACAACAACTGATGTATTCTACCTAGGTTTGGATGGGTTTGTGTTAGTCTTACAACACATATTGTGGATTCAATACACAGTTAGAGTCGATGGTTACCCCATCGCACCCAGTCAGTAGAGAGATCCTTTTTTGAATTACTATAGTCACTAGCCAAAATCTAGTGACAAACGATTATAAACTAAGATAATAAGCAGTACTAAAAAAATTATAGCTATTGGGTATTGGTATTGAAATGAGAAGCAAATAGAGTTTTTTCATGCCCAACTCGTTTCCGATGGTATCCCGTCTCATAGAAAGAGGATTGAAACATATTCCTTGGTTTAACAGTCATAAATTCAAAAAAGAAATAAGAGCCATTTGTGTTCTCTATTTCTGATACCTGAAAGAGGGATTCCCTTTTGCAGATATACAGATCTAGTTGGCCTTTTAATTTTCCTATGATTTGGAAATTGAAATTGAAAAATATAATTTGATATAGCAAAGTGTGTGTTTTATATAACAGAGTGTGCGCTTATGGTAATAAATTGAGCTCTTTAGAATAATATCATTTCTAATTGTAAGAGAAAGATTAAAATGCAAATCTTCTGAATGGTGTTACAATTTTCCTAATATGTTTACACATTGTTTGTATACATTGATACAAAATGGTAAAGAAATGGAAGACTATCATGGGCCTCCCGGTGCAAGACCCAAAAGACAAGATCATATTTTCTAATGAATATTTGGTCTGGTCTGAAGTATATGGAAACAAATTGAGAATTGATCGAGTTGCAAGAATCCCTTTACTTAGAGTTCCTGACCTTATTAGAGGAGAAGAAAAGAATCCAATAGCTATGTGCTCTTTCATTCACCGACAAAACAAACCCCCAAGCTCATGGGATAGTGATGCCTTGATAGATGAGTTGTAAGTATTTTAAAAGGTCCTTGATTCACTGTTAATAACAATAGCACTTTATTATTTCTGATATGTATTAACATTTCACAATTCTTATGCAGTTATGCTTTCTCATACGACCCACAGGACAATAGAGGAAAAGATACAACACAATCATTTGTGCAAAAGAGTGGTTGTCAGTGCCATTTTATAATAAAGGTTATGGTTCAAATCCTTAATATAGAAATTTTGACATATAACATGTATGAGCATGAAGATGAGAATGGATGGAACTATCATGGAAAACATGACACTTCAAGTGAGTCTAGGTCCAAGCATAATCCAAGGCTTTCAAGGGACATAGTTTTATACGTGGAAAGTTGTTTTTTTTGGAAGTTCCTATTAACACAGTGTGTAAAATGCACATAAAGAAACATATTGACATGGATGTGGTAGATCGAGATAGGGACTTTTTCTTGTGCAAAAAAGATGTTGCGAATATCTACAATCGTTTGATGAAGAGGAACTACCAGTTGGACAAAAAGGATGAAAAGAGCGCGAACCTTTGGTATGAAAAACACAAGGATGATTTTTTTATTTTACTAGAAGCCCAATGGTGGAGATGTCCCTTTCATAGCTGGAATCCAAACAAAATGGATGTTGGATACCATGGTTAGGCTATCACATAATATCATAATAGCCATGGATTCAACATTCAATACAAATAAATATGGGGTGAGTTTGTTGTCAATGATTGATTTAGTATAATCATTTGAGTTGTCTAGTTCAATATTATTTGTGACCTAAATTGGACTACATATGTTTTTTTAATATGATAGTATCAATTGTACACACTCATGACTTTCTATGAACAACAAAGTGGGGTGCCAATAGCATGGGTGGTGGCATCACGAAACACATAAGAAGATTTTGCATTATGGTTGGAGCACCTCATGCATAGGTGTTACCAAATATGTCCCCATTGGAAAGCGAATGCCTTCATGGTTGATGATGCATTGGTTGAAATTGTCGCTTTGAGGTAACTTCAAATTTGTTATTTTACATTGTAACTTATATTTACATGAAAATTGTCTCACCTAAAATGAATTGAATGTGGTAGGAGGATCACAAGGACCAAAGTGATATTGTGTGTTTGGCATGTTAGGAGGGCATGGATAAAAAATGTGAATCGTTTGGATAGTAGTCCAGAAAATGAAAAAGAGATGTTCAATGAGCTAGGTTGTATCATGAAGAATTGTTCCAAATATGAGGTGGCCAATGTAATCAATCATTTTTTCATCAAATTCGCAAATGAAGAGAAATTTCTAGACTATTTTCAAAAGAATTGGGTTACTGGTGATGAGATTAGTAAGTTCACATACTCGTTCTTGTGTTTCCATTTTTATGTTTCATAAACATGAGATATCTCCACTAACTTGGTTTTTTATATTTAGGGATGTGGGTCAAAGGGTGTTCATATTTTCCCCATGCAAATCAAGATACAAACAACGTTGTTGATTCATACCATAGTTACTTGAAGACAAACTTTCTATCCAATTGAAGAAAAAAATGTGTTCTATATCCTCTTGAAAAATGTTGAACTTGTTACCGGTTCAAGGAAATTTTGAAAAAAGAAGGGTATTTGAACAACTACAAGAAAGAGAATCATCTTGAATCATCAATAGAAAAGGATAGAAGAATTTCAGATAGTGATTGCAAACCTCATGAGAGTATATCTCAAGCTTATTGGGTTAGAAGTCAAACTAAGCCCAATAAGCAATATCTTGTCACTTGGTATCGTACCAATTTTATAGCTTGTGATTTCCCATGTTCTATTCGCGAAAACATTTGTAAGAATGCCATAAAGGTGGATTGGTTTTATTCTTCTTTAGGGGATTCAAACCCTTTATTGGACCAATATGCAACACTCAATTCAGAAAATGCGCCTCTTGATATAAGTATAGAGGCACCAAGCCTTGATCTAGATGCTAACACAACTATTATGGCTAGAGACAATGTTGATCAAGATGTCGAGGGACTTCAGTTGGCTAGAGAGGAGTTGTTTGGATACTTAGAGTTGCTTCAAAACAATCCTCCTTCCACTTTGAGAAAGACCCAACAATTGATTGGTTTGGTAAAAAGAATGTTGGATGATGCCAACAATATTGACATCATGGATTATGATTTCACTATTGGGTTGGGTGATTTGGAGACATCTTTGAAGAGGAAGAAGAGCTTCCTTATCCCTAAAAAGAAAAAACAAAAGAAGCAACAGAAGTGGCAGATTGGAAACTGATTCTGCATTTGAAAATGAACCATTTCATTTTCCACACCTCAACAAGCGGGGTCGTCCTTGTGCCAACAATGCATCATCTATTGTCCCAGGTGAGTTTTGTAGAGTGGTGAGATCAATATGTTAATATTAGTATATATAGACATCACCATTTTTTTAATGGAGCAATAGGTGGATGTTTGCAGGGGTGCAACAATCCACTATTGTGGCTTCAATCCAAGGACATAGAAGGATGTAGTGTCATTCTAGTTTTCCTACCATTACAGGTACATTTGATGGGGATCCCAATTGATGTAATCTATGTTTCAAGTCTGTATTATTTTATATGCCAATAAGGATTCTAATGAAGATTGCATTGTTATATTATAGATATAGGAGCTTCTTTAGGAAATCCATCTGATTCAAATAATCAGACAAATATTGACCATTCTGAGAATTCATGATTGAGCCCACTTTCCATCTTTCTTCTATCGAGGTTTGCATGATTTATTAAGCTTAATAATTCTTTTCCTTTACATTTTCTTAGCAATTGTTTATGGTTTAAAGTAAATATTATCTTAAACAAGGTTTTGTGATAGATATATTGTTTCACCATGATAACTAGCCAGTTCTTTTCCTGTAGGTGGAAGAATCAAGTTGTTAACTCGAAGTAATAAGATTCAGAGACTTATCTCGTTTGGCTGGGGTTTGGAAGGATATTGCAAGTTAGTGACATGTTGATTTACCAAATATTTAGTTTATTCTAGAATACAAGCAGATTAAGCAACTCTTCCCTTTACATATTATTGTTCCTTCCACTGCTACTGCATTGAAGGCAGTGTGTTGTAATTTTCCTTTTCTTTGAATATGACTTTGGTGATGAGAAAAATGAATTCATTTTGCTATATAATGAAATAAACAATTACAATAACTATATATAACTATGTTGGTTATGCATAGAATTTATATGATCTTTGTATGAGTTTCAACGGTATGCTTGTTCATAATGTTTTAAATACTTGTGGGGTTGTGGGAGGGGGCATGTTGCTCAATTGACCAGTTCTTTTCATAAATATTTTCCTATAAAAATAGGAAGAGACTAATATTGAAGTATGGTTTCCTACAATGGTGAAAATGTATTGTAAATCACTGGTCATTTTACCAACTTTTTGTACTCTAGCTCGGAATACACATAAATCTTAGTCAACCTTTGCATAATAACAATGGAATGGGATTTTAATGTAATTTGATTGTTGTACTATTTGATATTTATTTTTCTCATAATGATATTTAAGCCTCAACCTGTTGCACATGATGAATGTATTGGAACAACAAGCATCTGATATTTATTTTTCTCATAATGACATTTAAGCCTTAACCTGTTGATCTTGCCATATTTTTCTCACAAAATTGTCATATTTAAGGTTGAGATTCGAGATGCTAACTCTTGGTGAATTTTGAGCCTGTCCACGTTTTGATACCCTTATGAATGTTTTCATCATAAGAAACAAACTTGAAATAACTATTGGCTCATTTTTCATTAACTTCTATGCTGCTGAAATATTTTTCCTTTTCTTGCAAAGCCTGAGAAATAACTCTCAAAATCATCTTTTGGGTTTGGTTTTAGTTATTCATTAGCTTAGCTAGACACTTATTTAGGCTGCACTCTCTCTTTCACTTTCTTTATATTACTTTCATCATTATCTAGGAGTTGCTTTCACACTCCCACATTGTATTCACACTGGATGTATCTTTTAGTCTCATTGACTTACTTTTGTGGTCATATGTTGGACATTAATAAAATTATATTATCTCATATTGTTGCAGTCTTTTCATGCATTGAGACTTACAATAAAGAATCAAATCACTCCAACAACACAAATCTATGAGATTGAAAACAACCTCGTAATTTTCATAAAGATTGAACATTGGCATAACCTCAAAATTGTTAAAAAAATGGTAAGTTGAATGCATTTCATAGCAAATGTTATTAGTGAGAGTAAAATGGATCTCTATAAAAATAACTCCTTTTCTTATTGCAATGTGTTAACCCTTTTCAAATTATTTTTTCTCTGAAGGCTCCTTAAACATTTTTATTTTCAAGATTCATCTATCCTGCTTATGGTCTCAAACTTGTATGGCTAACTGTGAAGGTTTAATTTTTAACATCAAATACGAGGTTCAAATAATAAATGTTGGATTTAATTCTACTTACATTTGTTGATCTGGATTCTGGAATAAGGTCAGGTTTAAGGGATAGTTAAGATTCTTGATAGGAATAAGGCTATATAAGTTAGCATATTTGTCTCATGTCTTTCGCATAAGGTGTTGGTAGCAATGCGAATAGAACAATGAAGAGGCATCAAAGAGTCAAGAACTTGAATAATTTTAATTACAAAAGAAAATATCTACATACTTGGTATAATAACTTGGAGTTGCAAATGATACCTCATAGTCCATGTGGAAGATTTTCCAAGATTCATTATACAATGGCTCTAAGGTTCTCATTTACATATGTGGATTATGTAGCAATTGCAATAAGGCTTGTATGGTTCATTTTCACTTTTCCTTTCCAATGGTGATATAGAGGTTGCAGAAAATAATTTTATCCCTTTTCCTTTCCAATGGTTCATTTTCACTTTTCATTTCCAATATTGGTGATATAGAGGTTGCAGAAAACAATTTTATCACAACAAAAAGATCATGTTGGACTTGCCATGGCACATACTGGGCCTGATTAGTACTAATAACACTTGATTATTGTCACTGTAATTGGTAATCCATTATGCATGCAGATGTCAAAGTAGTATGTTTCATAACCGCTATCCAATACTCTGACATCTATTTAAAATGAAAGTAACCTTGAAGCTAGGAACCCCACAACATTCATTGTAGTTAGTGCCTACTTAATTGGGGAACAAATGAATCAATTAAATTGCATATAACGAAATATGACATCATGTTGCATGGGTGGAACAGGTGCAAAACTAGGTGTACACTTGCATATACGAAAAACTTTCTAAGTTACAAGGTGTAGTAGTACAACAATTTTCCTTTGTAAAATATGAGGTTGTTGGGAATGTGAACACCATTGGTAGAGGTGCAGCTGAAGAGGAGAAATAATAACCCATACAACTTGGAGAGAGACAACTTTCACATATAATTTATAAGATGTCTATAAAGAGATCCCATTTTATATAAGTGTTAACATTAACCATGTGAAGAGAATGATTATAGAGGTTAACAATTGATGCAGGTGTCTAGAGCATTTATCGTGGGTTCCAAAAGACTAGCACAGTCATGTGGTGAAAATGATTACAGAGTTTAGAGCTTGATGCGGGTGTCTAGAGAATTTATCGTGGTTTAGCAAGACTAGAAAAATGTAATAGGTTACAGCTAGAATGAAATTTGATCTACTCATTCTACCTTCTTAAGGAAGTGCACACCCTTTTTTCCTGGGCACACTGCACTTCAACGAAAATGTGATTGTTGAGGATTTCTGATATGAAGGTTTCTCAATTTATGGTCTCGATATTGTATGGCTCATTTTCAATTTTCCTTTCCAATGTTTCTTCTAGCTTTTATGATTCATTTTTTGGGAGGGAAATACTACTTATGGAAACTTATGGTGGTCCCTTTGGATAAGCTACTACATAATGAGAGGTGTATCTATGTTGTCAAAATCATCAATGCCTTATACCTGGCCTCATCCACATCCACTCAGGGGGTATTGAATCGAGGTTTCCATGTTAATACAAGTCCAATCATCTTGTTGCTTTCCACTATACCACACTTCTGTGGGCTAGAATGATTCATTTTTACTTATCCTTCTCAATATTTCATCTATAAACAATTCATCTTCCACAATGTAGCTTCAGGGGTGATCTTTTTTCGTGCTAGTGTTGTGGGATTTTGGTTCTTGTAGTATGTTTTTGGTTTCTTTTAGTGATGTTGCATACTTTCCATTTTGTAGAGGGGTACAGTTATGCATATCCATTGCATAATTGTCTCTTTTCTCAATTAGAGTTATAATATTTATGGGTTGTTGTTGGCCTTTTCACCCTTATAGTATGACCAACATCCCTTGTTAGACAACAACAATCTCCATTACTTTGGCATGCAAACATGGAACCTTCCTCCATTTCAAAGTATACAAGTTCACTTGATATATATTTTACTTAGTCTTACTTAGAAAGGAGTTTACTATAACAAGTTTACGAATAGATAGCTTTATACATTGTTTTAACATTTCACTGTTGTAAAAGAAGCTCCTTTTCCTCCCAATCAAATTGTTTATTCCACTTTGTAAATAATTTACAACTTGATTCTTTCTTTAAGAATTCAATATAAGCCATGCACAATTGTCCATATGGTAGCGTTGCACATCGTACACCTAGAGACTCTAAATGTGCTCTATCATGGATGCATTATTCATGTCCATATTCACGTTCAAACATAATATGCAGCCCCAGATTGACAAGGCCAGGCCTTGGGGATTTTTCAACAGTGCCTCTGAAGAAAATCCAGGAAATTGTGGGCTGGAAGGGGTCCTATACGGAGTCTAGGGAGTTAGAGAAACATGTTATGACTACTAGACAAATATTTGTTTGAAGTTTTGTATTTTCTGGAAGGAATATATCAATGTTATTTTATTTGATCCCATATATGTGGCCATAAATGGCTTTGACATACACATCAGTTTCTCTTTTGAAATACATTGCTACAATTGAAATTTTGTAAACGGATACACTATGTGAACCTCCCAAATCAAGGTGAAAATACAGATACTTGATGAACACACATAGAATTATATATGAATACTCCTTTCAACCAAAAATTGATAAGAAAATGATCTCATAATTGGAATGGGAAACCAAAAATCAGAATGGGCAATTCCACAATCAAATTCAGGCCGAACCAATACAGAGTTCCACATTAATATTAAACAAAACATTGAAGGACTCTTAAAAGTGCCTTTATACAGAGTGCCAAATAAATAATAATAGAATCACATCAACTCAAGGACTTTCTACGTAAAGTATCTATATTAGCAAACTTTTTGTTACAATAATGCCTCATTAACCACCTTTGTCTCAAAATTGTTATACATGTGGGATTATTCACAACAAACACATATAACCTTGCACAAAGAACAATCAACATGGATCACACCTTACTTCACTATTTAATCGAAGGACATGTCATGGAACTAATTAAAAAATATTAATCTCTTGCACAAAACTTCAAAAGCCTATACTTTTAAACTAGAATTGCAACCTTAATTTGCTACTTTTCAAGTAGAATTGCAAGACTTCTAACCATTTAGGTATCTTCTCAAGAATAAGTATTGATAAATTTCTCCATTCTCCACTAGTGAACCAACCATCCCATGAAATACACAACAACTATCATAACAAGAAAAAAACCACACATTAGGAATCTATATCGATGTCCATGAATGGATTTTGTTCGAGTAAATGTCGATACCAAGTCATTTTTGACACCCCCACCTACAGTTGAAACTACTCCAGATACTAGATCATTGGACACCTCTTTATATCCGCATGGTAATTTATTGTAAAAGAGTGGAACTGAACAACAACAATTCTTTCTTCTCTATGAAGAAGTTTTAGATTGTCTTTTCGAACTTGATAAATTCCTTTCATTTGGTTGCATATCAATTATGATTTGGTGAATAAAAAAATATCATTGGTGTTAGCACTGAGAGTCACACTTAGACTGTTGTAAGTGCAAGACCAGTACCCATCAGAATATAAATGGATTAAATGGTTTGAGTAGGTGGATCAGCAAGACTAGGAAATAAATGGAGAGGGAAACAAAATGTATGCAAAGGCATTCCATTGGGCATGGAGTCATAACATCCTACAGATCAAAAGACATCAAACTATATATCAGACAAAGAGATATATAATGATGAGTAGAAGCATGGTGAATATGAAAAAAGGAAGAACATCCATTATACAGAGATCCTTTCTGCAATAGATAAATATTTTATTAAACAATGAGCAATGATTTAATGGGAAAGCTACAACAGATCCTATGTTGTTCATGAATCCATCAATCAATGGAAGATATGATCCTCAAAACCTGCAATATGTTCAAGCATTAAGATAACAAAGAAGTGGGAAAACAAAGAAGACAATCTGATAACATCTCTCATGAATCTTTAATGGAAGAAAAAGTCATTACAAATAGGCCCTCAAGCTTACAAATGAGCAACTAAAATTGCTCCTCCAAATCTCTCCTCTCTTGGCTCATGAATCCAACCCTTTTCTCATCAAAAACTATTTTATTTATAGTTAATAATCTCTATCTAGCCTAAGGAGGTCGAAACCAAGGAGTTACATAGAATCCTCCTCCATTTTGGAGTCTTGTTACAAAAGATTCCAACAAAAGCCTAACAAATTCCTATTTTGGGGGATTTTTTCTATGATGATAAATTCCTTTTGAATTAGGTTATCCTGATTGATCTGGATATGGAACACATCTGTCTCATGTCCAACAAACTCCTAGGAGACCATTCGAACCTTCCTTGATAGGTGGAAACCTCCCAACAAGGCGAATATCCAAATAGTAACCGCTATAGGAAATTCCGTAGCACCGCTGTAAAATAATTATGCACATTCTGTACCACCCTTTGTGTGTTTGGCTAGGTGATTCCGTAGCGCCCTTTGTGTGTCTGGCTAGGTGATTCCATATCTCCTTTTCTGTGTCTAATATCTCTCTAACCATAACATTTTTTGTGAAATTGAGAGAGGTTTTTGTTATTTTGTATGTGATGAACAAAAACCTCCTCCAAGTTTCAAAAATGCCTTCTCATTTGTTCATAATCCAAGTTTTAATTTAGTCACTCAAAAATTGCAGAAGCGTAGGGTGCTCTCAGCAGAAACACAATGTGGTCTTTGAGAGGGTGTTTAGAGGCCTTCCCAGAGGATTTTTGGGATGCAAGAGATATGGTTGGAAATATTATGATGTTTTCTACACAATGAAATCATCAAGTACTACAAACTCCTTCTCAAAACCCTTGAAAAAATGACTTGAAGTGAAGTTGTCCAAAAGTACAAGAACCCTCCTATAACAATTGTATTTTGGGAAATTATCTCAAAATCTATTACAATATTATGTGTTAACATATTCTGGCTCCATAGGGGATGGCATGATCCTTGTGAGATACCAAGAACATGCAGTTCCAGTTTCCTTATCCATTGGGATATGGAGTCAACTGTGCAACCAATCTCTAAACACTATAAAAAACTGCCACTTATTCAAGAAATCTAACTGATATATCTGTTGCAAACTGAAGGAAAGTAACTGCTGGGAAAGAGAGCTTATTTCCTATGCTACCCTACCTCTAACTGGATTTCCAACTTGGTTAGGTAAAGGCATACTTCCATAACATCCACTCAAGTAGTTTCAAAATTGAAATGATCTTGTCCATACCACTGATCAAAAGGTAATGTCTGAAATATAACAATAGTAATAAAAATCTATGCAGGAAACAAAACTCACTTGGAAGTGTTGGTGAATAAATGTAATCTGAAATGTTCTGATAAGATGAAAAATAATACCCCAACAAGGATGCAAATGGATCCTTGAAACAAAGATAAAAAATATGTTGATCGACAGAAAACAATTGTTCATCCATGACTACATTTTTGCTTGAAAACTGATAACCCTCTAGTCTTCTTGTGATCAAATTTTGATCATCGGTAGAAAAACATTTCTCTTCAGAATGATGATCACAAGATGATTATAAAACATGGTTTAAATAATACTGATCATTATCATCTAGAAACACGTAATTACCTATGAAATCATTAATTACCTCATGATCAAAATGGTTTGAAAATTGATCACCAACTTGCCATGCGTACCTGTCTATAGAAACATCTGCCAACACTGAAGAATTATGATCTGAATCTGAAATATACTTACATCCTTGTTGTTGTTCCAAATATGCTTCATAGTCGCTGCATTAATGCTCAAAAACTGAAACATACTGACAGTTCCCTTGCTCATGTGCATGCATATTTTCAAAGTAAGCTGGATCTCGAATTCTCTTGGAAGCACAGATGTTCTCCTCACTTTCTTGGGCATATTCAAATAATCATGCTAAGGATGAAGACTTACTTTCTAACAAGAGAAGGACAAGCTCTGAATGCTAAGCCATAATGTAGTATACCATGGACACAGTCTCTACAGGTCGGATCTCCAAAGGCATGTCATGATAAATTATGTAGAACCTTCTATTGAAGACACACAAGACTTCACCTTCCTCTCTCCTCAAGGCATAAAAATCAGTGAGGTACAAATCAAGATACTTGTTCTCACCCCAATGATTTAGAAAAGTATTGGACAATTCGATCCAAGAACCAATGGAATCGACTCTCAAACTCTTAAACCATACTACAACATCTCTAAACAAAGATTTGGAGAACAAACTCATAGTAACATCATCATGAACTATCTCAAAATGATAAACAAATTTTTCAAAGGCCCCCAAATTCCTCTCGGCTCTGACATGATCCTCTCAAGAAAAATGGGGAAGGCACTCAAGGCAATCAAGAGGATAAGGATGAAGGATATATGGCAGCTTTAAAGGCTTGAACATATTTATCCTGATTCTAGTTTGAAAAGCAATGGGATGAACATGAGGATTAATAAGTTGATGGCAAGGCTCGATAATAACTGAAGATAATGAGATCTGAGAAGGAATTGAATCACTTTTATCATTCTCATGGTCACGAGGCTGAGTATGTTCGGGAGGGATAGAGATATAAATATCATTCTTCTCAATAGGATGAAATGAAGTTTCAGGACCAACCTCAACAACACAAGCAGGCTGCAAATTTTCTTCTAGCAAGGATGGATATATAAAATAAGGTTGATGCTCATCTGAATAAATAAAGCACAATATGATCCTCTTTATATGTGAAGGGAAAAGCAAAAATGAGCTGATAAAGAACAACAAAAGCTCATGAAGAAAGCTCATAAGATGATACCTGTTCATCCCATTCCTATGGTCATATTTCTGTCAACAAGATCCTCCCTAGTGGATTTGATTATGGAGTCGCTAGGTAGATGATTACAGTAAATTTTTTGTATCCCTCTCTTGTCTACCATCAAGAGTTGGATCTATGTCATTATCCCAGGGAATCTAGCTTCACACTTCGTTCCTCGACAAGGACGCCAAAAAAGTTAGCACTGAGAGTCACACTTAGACTGCTGTAAGTGAAAGCCCGGTACCCATCAGGATATAAATGGATTAAATGGTTTGAGTAGGTGAATCAACAAGACTAGGAAATAAATGAAGATGGCAACAAAATGTCTGCAGAGGCATTCCATTGGGCATGGAGTCATAACATCCTACAGATCAAAGGTAATCAAACTGTATATCAGACAAAGAGATATATAATGATGAGTAGAATCATGGTGAATATGACAAAAGGAAGAACATCCATTATACAAAGATCCTTTATGAAATAGATAAAGATTTTATTAAACAATGAATAATGATTTAATGGGCAAGCTACAACATATCCTCTGTTGTTCATGAATCCATCAATCAATGACAACTATGATCCTCAAAACCTGCAATATGTTCAAGCAAGAAGATAACAAAGAAGACAATCTGATAACATCTCTCATAAATATTTAATGGAAGAAAATGTCATTACAAATAGGCCCTCAGGCTTACAAATGAGCAACGAAAATTGCTCCTCCAACTCTCTCCTCTCTTGTCCCATGAATTCAACCCTTTTCTAATCAAAAACCCTTTTATTTATAGTGAATAATCTCTATCTACCCTAAGGAGGTCGAAACCAAGGAGTTACATAGGATCCTCCATTTTGGAGTCTTATTACAAAAGATTCCAACAAAAGCCTAACAAATTCCTATTTTTGGGATATTTTGTCTATGATGATAAATGTGTTTTGAATCAGGTCATCCTGATTGATCTGGATATGGAACACATGTCTCTCATCTCCAAAAAACTCCTAGGAGACCATTCGAACCTTCCTTGATAGGTGGAAACCTCCCAACAAGGCGAATATCCAAACAGTAACTGCTACAGGAAATTCTGTAGCATCGCTGTAAAACAGTTCTGCATATTTCATAGCGCCCTTTGTGTGTTTGGCTAGGTTATTCTGTAGCACCTTTTGTGTGTCTGGCTAGATTATTCTGTAGCGCATTTTATGTGTCTAATATATCTCTAACCATAACAGGATTTACAAAACTGAGATAGGTTTTTGTTATTTGGTATGTGATGAACAAAAATCTCCTCCAATTTTCAAAAATACCTTCTCATTTGTTCATAATACAAGTTTTAAGTTAGTCACTCAAAAATTGCAGAAGCATAACGTGCTCTCAACAAAAACGCAATGTGGTCTTTGAGAGGGTGTTTGGAGGTCTTCCCAGAGGAGTTTTGGGATGCAAGCGATATGGTTGAAAATATTATGATGTCTGCTACACAATGGAATCATCAAGTACTGCAAACACCTTCTCAAAACCCCTAAAAACCTGACTTGAAGTCAAGCTATCCAAAAGTACAGGAACCCTCCTATAGCAATTGTATTTTGGGAAATTATCTCAAATTATATTACAATCTTATGTGTTAACAATTGCACCATGTTTTTTCGTTGTTTTTATCCCTTCAACAAATGCAATATAATATGCTTCATTATTGGTAGTCCTCCCATAAACTTCTCTTTGACTTTGCAGGACATGATTTAGTGCTTTATTGTGAAGGACATATGTAATCACTGCTTGACCAGGGTTTGGGTAACAATACACTTCAATGGACAATGCCCACTTCTACACCTTTCTTTATAATTCAAAGGAGCTGAAGAAAATACATACAACAAATTTTGATCAAAAAATAGGCATTTAGAAATAAAGGCATAATATTGAATTTAAATGCATTTAGAAACAAGAATTTACATATAATTTGAGCAATGTCAAAATTGAGGCTAAGTAAACATTTAAATGCATAGCTTGAAAACTGTTAGGAGTAATTTTTCAAAGTGTTGTTTCAAAGTTAAAACATAAACAACCATGCCAATTCACTTTAGCATATCGGATTATTTAAAATCTTGCAACCCTGATGCATCATCACTTCTTGGATCTGCATGTATGTCTAATTGTTGTTTATTTTTGTTATACAAGGAAATTAATATGTATGTATGTATAATGGAATGGATGGTTGTTGACGTTATGGGATATGCATCAGATAGATGGATTAATATATTTGAAAGAAAGTGTCTCTCCCCTCAAAGAGTGATGAGATGTATCCTTTGAGTTGTATGTGATCATCTGCTCTGTAGGATGTTTTTCATGAACAACATGTTTAACTCTAAAAAATACATCATTAGTTCTAGGACATACTTGTCATTGTGAATCCCAAATATAGTACATCCCACGTCTAATGATAGGAGATATTATGTCAATTATAGGTGCTCTACCAATAATACTCTAATATGAAACATTGTTATTATGATCCAAATATACTCTCATCTTCCTTGTCTTAAAAATAATAGATCTAGAAATTGAATTGATTTATAAGTGGTTTATATTAGTTTACTTGAAGCAACGTGGATGCCATCAAAATAAAGGATAAGGTGCATCTAGAATATAGAGTGTCTATGTCATTAACACCCTCCTCTGTTGATGCAAATGCCTCCTTAACACATTTTGTTTTTGTAAATAAGTATGGGACCTCCTATATATTATAGATGGAAAAAAAATACTTACACACTTGGAAGTGGGTTCTAGGCGAGGGGTCTCAACCTAAAACCCCTATTGTCTCTTATAAGATCCAAGTTTTTTCTTTCCAAAAACACAAATAAAGACTACTTACATACTATCAATCTTGTGTCCTTTAAACCAAACATGGAAACTATAATAATAAATTTTTCCCTAAATAGGCTTGTGGTCTCTAACATCTATTGTATACAAAAAAGAGTAGTTTGAGCATAACTTGATTCATTGCCTATAGGATAATTAAAAAAAACATAGAGAAAATTTGGATAGAAGCGAGACTAGACCCATATCTCTACTGCCTAATCTGTCTCTTTATCCACTGAGATGGGATGATGTGGTTCAACCCGCAATGGTTGTTCCTGCCCCTCCTCTTCTGAACACTCTTCTAAATTCACATCTAATTCCTAAAGGGCTTGCAACAAAAACTAGCATTTGTCATTCAAATGTTGTACCTCCTCCTTGATTGCTTGCAATGTTGGAGTGCTACCTTCCTTAAAATATTCCATGTGATAAGCAATAAGTTCCTTTGTATGCCAATACAAATCCAAAGACAAGGAATATATGATATTCCTACTACTAGAGAAACATGCCTTAGGACAACTAGGTGTTTCAACAGTGGTTGTAAGCTACAACCAGGTGTTTCAACAACATATTTCAGCAGTGCCTGTAAGCTACAACCAAGTGTTTCAGCAACGTGTTTCAACAAATAATAAAAGGCTATTATAGAAAAAGGACTTAAGTAAATCACTTCTGCATCTTACACAAAGATCAATACTTGGTTTTACAACAACCTTTTCAACAGGTGTTTCAACAGAGAGTAAAATGACTTTACAACAAAACAAATTTATACCAGAAATAGGGGAATTATAACAACAGAATAAAAACTTAGATTCCAACAATAAAATAACTTCACTGAATCATTCCTTGCAACAGTAAATTCACCTAATGCTTATGTACTAAAAACTCAATAGCATTCTACAACAAAACATTGCACAACATAAGGATTTAAATGAAGTTTTCACACAGTAAACAAAGTATGCATGCTACAACAAAATAAATTACTCAGTAACAAATCTAAACATTATCACAAACTTACAAACTCAGATTCAAACAGAAACAAAGTATAAAATCCCCTGATAACACTCTCAAAATTTCATTATCAATTTTCTCTCTATCTATCTTTAAAATCATAATTACATGGATATATATACAAATGATTAGTCATTTAACTTTCCCCTTCACTATATCTAAGTCGAATTTGGCTTTTCCAAAAACATTAATAGCTCATTGCCCCTTTGAAATTCGATCAGCCAGAAATGAAACGGTGTGGCAGTGATGTTAAATGAATAAGGCAATTAAGGCGGTGATAATAAATTTATGAGCGGTGGTATCTCTTCAAAATTCGATCGGTTGAGATAAGTCGTCTTTTTGGTGGTGTAATGATTAATTTCTGACATTACCTTGTGGCAATGATTTTACCTATACCCTACTCCCATTTTCAGTGAAAAAATAGAGTTCCTATCTAGATGGAATTACTACTGTAATATGACCAACTACCAGAAAACTACATCACTGTAATTCTAGATCAAATGAGCAATGTACCAAAATAATAAAGGAATTGCAAATGATGGCATATATAGCAGGGTAAGAAACTAATTAGTAAATAGGTAAATGGGTACCATTGGTTACATTGTCCCTGAATATGCAAGAAATTTGAGGCTTAACTCCCCTTGATTCATGGAGGTTTTGATTAATGGAAAAGTTATCAGTTTGGTGCCAAATACACTTCATTGATAACTCCATTGTAAGGAAAAGTGTCCCTAAATATCAAATCTGGAAAAAAATACTCAAAGACTCTAGAGAATGGGGACTCTACCACCTGCACTGATTGCATTCAATGGGCTTCTTCATCCCATTGACCCAACTTGGCACATGTTAGGATTGGGATACCAGTCTAAAATCAATCTTGATAGTGTGCAAAGTGTTGTTGTCATCCACTAC
>JZKD02S1985402.1:450911-467007 GCA_000966675.3 Picea glauca
TGTGGGAGGATGGAGGATTCAGTGATTCACTCGCAAGTCCATGCTCATAGCAGCCACAGTTCTGGAGCCTCTAGAAGAGAGAGAATTAAATAGGGGAGGAGGAGGGGCATGGGAGGAGACTTGCAGGGGATGCCCATCGACCACCTTGTATTGAATGCATGAGGGGACATCCAACTGCAGCATGTTTGCGCAATGAGATCTCGAGAATGGGTGGTGTTCGCGCGACGGGATCTCTGAAGGGGCATTATGGGCCTGAGTAGGACAGAACTGAGCTGCACTAAGCTGAGGGTGGGTTGATGGCTAACCGTTCATTCTACAGGATAGGTTCCAGGTGTTAGAGACATCCCATCGGGCTCCATTTCGTAGAATGAAGAGCCTACGACGCTAAGGAACTTCTCGCTTCCATCTACGCTGACATTAGGGTTTTATGAGGAAAGGACTTATGTAAATGTTTATCTACAGAGTCTGCTACAATGCGAATGTTTGGAGGCACAATATAGATTGAGAAGAGGATTTTTTTTAATCATGAGTTCTGAAACATTTTTTCCTAATTACATTTTGATAGATCTGGAGTTTTGATAGATTTGGAGTGGAAATGAATTTAAACTAGTATTGTTACTAATAAAAATCTTGAGATTTTATTCAAAAACTAAATTAATAACTCTAACTATTATAAAATTTTCCATGTAAAAAAATTCAATCTAAACATGGCTTCATTTAAACAGTGAATTTTTTTTTTACTTTTCATACAAAAAATTACTATAATATAATTGTATACAAAACAGTGACATAACTTGTACAAAAGTATGAACCTACAACTGTCCCTGATATAAGTGATTGGAAGACACCCATATCCAACATACAGGCTGATTATGAAGTATGACAACCATACATAACTTTTTAAGTCCACCAACTATCCACACTTGTTCATCCCCCCCCCCAAAAAAAAGTGTAAACAAAAAACTATCTCTAATGATTTAGCAGGTTCTATTCATTTAAGTACTAATAATAACTTCAAACGATGGTGAGGATGATTCAAACGACTAGCCCATCTAAAAGGACGATGATGAATTAATTCCCATATAATATAAACTAGCACATCCACTATTGCAGTGGATGGTGAACACTGATAAGCATCACCGTCAATTTAACATTTTAGAGAATTTATTTAAAACTTCACTTACCTGTAATTGGTCTGCCATCATACCCTACCCTACTCTGATTGAAGAAAACACTGAATTCAACAAACATGAAAGAAAAAAGAAAACCACTATTGGAAGAAATGCAATACATAATATATCCATGGCAACACAAAATTCAATTACATAAGTTAATTTGCTTCCCATTCACCTTCGATTAAATTAAGCTATGTAGAGCCTCATACACAGATGGTGCAAAATATAAGAGTCGGTTGTTCCAGGAACAAAAGCACAAACGCAGGACAAACAAACACAGCTATATGGTGGTTAATTTGAAGGTGCAGTTTTTTAACAACAAAAATTTTGAATGCTGATATAATGTTGGTAATAAGTCCTTTGTGAATTGAAATTTTAATAAGTACCATGCCTAATATTCTCAATGATTTTTGACATTACATCGTTCTAATGTTCCTTATAATATTGATTCTATAGCATTACATTGTTTGAAAGTTATTGCACAATCATGTCTTATAGACCTCTTGAATGATGATTTATTAGCAACACTTTTGGTATTGTTTAATGAAGAATTTAAGGATTATCTTAGTTATCATCCTCCAAATGAGAGAGTGCACAAATTTTCCCCACACAATTACTACTACCTTGAAAAAAAAATCATAAAATTATCCTTATCCTTATCACATACTGTTGTTACGGAACTAAATTCTACTATCATTCTCAAACTCAAACCCAAACTTAATGTCACAAGAGATCAATTCTTCAGCTAAAATCATACCCATTCCCATTGTGGTAACCATAGACACATGCCAATGGGACTGAATTCTTCATAAAAACACATATCCATCCAGAATGTGGTCAATGCCAATGACAACTGATGTAGATTCAATGTCAACTCACACTGCACAACACTTTCATAAACTCAATCTGAAAACATGGAAACCTATGCTCTCGATCATTTGTCAATCAAAAACCATATGATAAGTAGGAAACACTATCAGGGTGTCTCTAAAACCATATACCTAATTATGTATCCAATTATCAGGGTGTCTCTAAAACAAAATTTATATTTAATCGATATAAATCCACCATATTTCAACCATGAATCCATGAACACAAACACCAAGGTACAAAAATTTGATATCGATTGATTCAATCTTTAATTAGGGCTTTTCCCTTAGCAGCCACTCTCGGACCTTCTGCTTGATTCCTGCAGTTATGCTCAAATTGAATCGTTCACAGATATGGAGATAGTATGCTCAAATCGAATCGGTCGCAGATATGGAGATAGAATCGAAGGAAGGAGTGAAAGGCAACACTGAATTTGATTCACCCAATTCAAAGCCAGAAAATGAAACGCACGGACAACTAGGAAATGAAACGGGCAGACAACTCCAAACATGGTAATCCCAAAGGTTAATCATTTAAACGTGGCAAGCATATAGTGTTACAATAATTTCTTAATATGATTAGGTAAATGTTAAAAATTAAACACGTTAACAGATGCATTCAAAAATACAAGGAAGTTATGAAGAGTAAATCACATTCATTGATTTGGGAGGAAGACTAAGAATATGTCAGCATCTTCAATTTTTATCCATCACATTAGAATTTTAGATTAAAAGGTGATTGATTGTGCCCATTACCAATAGGTGTACGCCTTTAGGAGTAATAAGAAAGAGATCATCAAGGCCGATGCTATAAATAAGGCCGATGCTATAAATCATATATATGCCCATATATGCCCTCGGTGGGCATGGAAGAATCTACTAGAACGAAAGCAATTAAAATGGCTGCATTTATCGCTACAAGTCCAGGCACAGAGGGTGGTTGGGAACTCTGAGGCCCGTCAAATGAAATAAGCACAGCCCAACAAAGACACGAAAGCAAATTCACACAACCCACTACCAAGGACAAGTTTCTGATGGAAAATCCGGGTGTTATTGGCACCGCATTTGACTACAACTTTGGTTAGAAATGCATTGGCACCGAGACCGCTTCCTTTACTGTCCACCAGATAGTCTCTTACTGTCCTCCTTGCTATCAAAGAGCTATAAAATCCATCCACTCCTAAACATATAGTTAATACATCGTTGATAAATATTTCTGTCAACCTCGGCACAATGTAGGAGAGAATGTTGTATTTTACTCTTTCTTTTGCGCCTCCTCTACCTCCAGCCAAGTAGCCTTCCATAGATTCCGAAGCCTTGACTCTAACTCCTCTGTCTCCCGCATCTTTAGACCTCAAAGATCTTACTAGTAGCTCTGTCCAATTATCACAGCGGGCATCATTCATTGGAATGCAGAAGCAAATAGGTTTCCCTGGGCGTATGGAGCCGGCATTAACTTCATCGAGAATTTCACATTCCACCTTGGAATCCCTCTCTCTCAATCTGTATCCTTCATTAGACTGCTCCACATGCAACAGACCCTCCTTGTTGCAGCCATGGAAACCATTTCTGTAGCAGGTGAGACATGGGAGTAGGCAGAGGGAATTAGAGAGTTGTTTCAATGTCCCAGGCATCCGGCGAGCAAGCATTCTCGTGATCTCTTCTACTGTCCAGAATACAATGCAGTTGCATGAATGTTCAGGGCACCTCTCTAAAATGACTTCTGGAGTGAGTTCCGCCGTGACGTTTGTATCACTTATTGCAACAACGACAGGAAGAGATTGTAGTAGGATGGACTCCACAAAAGGGTCATTGTATCTCATGAAATCCGTGATGGACGAATTGGGTTTGCCGTATGACAGTATTACAACAGAAGCAGTCCATAGAGAAATATACATGCTTCGGTATCAAATAGGACAACACTTGATTATGTTCCTAACTATATCTTCCTGTCTATACATCATGCTGTAAATACCAAAAACCACAAACCAAAAAGCTTTCAACACTGAAATTTGACAATCCAGCATGACTATACATTTGCTATACTTCTGACTTTCTTGTTTTATATCAACTTACAAAGGTTTCAAAAATTTTCCAAAGAAAAAGAGTGTTAGAATTGGAACTCCATGGAGTAGGTCTCCTCCCCATCCAGGAATTCATAGAGTCCCATGGCACCAAATGGAATAGACAAGGCCTCTTTTGACAATTGATCTGTTTTGACATTTACTTCACAAAGGATGTGGTTGAAATAAATCCATTTAAAGGACTTGATGGATTATTTGATGTCCCCAAGAAGGAACCAGAGCCTTACATTTGACACTGTAGACTTCTAATTGGCCCAATCAATGACAACTTGGGAATCTTCCATGACCTGTAGCTTCTTCACTTTTTTCATTATTGCAATTTCTAGTAGAGTCCTGGGCAATAAATTCTACCCTATTATTTGTGCCATTTCTAGGAGCATATCAAATATGCATATAATGATTATGACTCAAGAACATGATTATCCTGAATCCACACACTAGGGGGTGGCCCTCTCGAAAAATCCCCAAGGAACTCCAAAGTCAACCTTGGCATAGATGGGAGCCTTGGGTCTTTGACTTTCAGTGTTGAACATTGGGTTCAACGCTTACTGTGAGTTTCGCAACATGAGTTAGCCCCCTCTCATGGATCCTAACTCTGATGGTTGTGGTGGAGACTAACACATATAGGTTAGACCGGTTTTGGTTTAATGACAATTGTAGTCGAACAAATGGTATCAGAGCAACAAGTCTCGATTTCGAAATTTGTCCAGTAGACACTAGGGGGGAGATTATTAGACATTGGGTTCAACGCTTCCCGCGAGTTTCGAGACATGGATTAACCCCTCTCGTGGATCCTAACTCTGACGATTATGGTGGAGACTAATGCTTCCAGGTTTTGGTCTAATGACAATCGTAGTCCAACATTTAAGTTCTTCATAAACTCATTGGATAGTCTCAGGATTATACCAGATGTAACTTCAGGAGGAATGACTAAATCACGGAAAATACTAGAATTTTGAGCCCGCCATATACTAGAAACAAAGAATCTTGGCATACCTTGGAATAACAACTTTGTTTGCAAGCCAGTCCTTTAAGCAATCTTCCAGGTTGGTCTTGTTCCATTGGGACGTGATCTTGAGCTTGGATTGCATTATCTTCATTATCTTTTCTGCATAAACACAGGAAAGGCCAACCAAAGATTGATCTTATTTTTTATGGGAGCATTAATTTTCCACAAGCATTTCCACCACCATTTTTTCCCCCTACGATAGTCTTCCATCCAGACTTTGTAACCAAGTTTGGTTGTGTACTCTCCAGTTTTAGCATTTTTAGACCAACACAATGAATCTTCCTCATCATCGCGCAACATAATGTACTTTGAGACCAGAAGTCTAATACACCTAATACACTCTTCCACCTCGACACCTTCCAAGCCCAGGAATGTGGCCAATTTTCATCTCATTCTTCTTCCTAATTGGGGGACCTGGGCTCTGGCATCTACAAGGAACAAGATATTTGTCGATCGAATGGCTCGTAGGAGGGTTTTTGAGAATTTGAAATCATCACCTACCCCTACCCATGGGTCTTCACCAATACATATTTGACACCCATTACCAACTTGCCAAGCAGTCCACTAACCAATCAACAGAAAGGATTCCACGAGGGCTTTCCAAAATATGGATCCTTTAGGAGACTTCTTGGGGAGCCTGAACAATTATGTGACTGAAATTCCCTATAGATACTTAGACTTCATGACCCTCCCCCACAGGGAGTCAATTCCACTAATTGCCAAAGGCTTTTGGCCGTGAGACCACAAGCAAAGGTGTAAATGTTCTTCAGTCCCCATCCCGCAATTCTTTGGGGGTAGCCAACTTTTTCCAGCTAACCAAAGAGATGCCTCCAGATTGTCTAGAGCCCGACCAATTGTACTGGAAGCTCACTTTCCTGATTTTTGGTTAGGATTCCTTTGGAGATCAATATTAGCATAGTATCTCTATCAAAGTTATATTAATTTAATTACAAAACCTTATCTAAAATACTATTAATAAAAATTATTATAACTAACTAAAAAACAAAGTCTAAGATAACTTTGTCGGTGGAGTTTGATAAATGCTCATGAGAGTTATCCCATGAAAAAAGTGAAAAAATATAAATGATGCCATAGTGCATTATGCAATGAAACATATTTCTTTCTTCACTTCCTTATTAGTCCCTGCCTTGAGGTAGTAGGGACTATTGTAATCGGTTTTGTCTTTTTATTTATTTTTACACACAAATGAAAAAATTTAATCCAAAGTTTTATTTTTTATTTCATTGAGCACTTTTTCTTCTTCTTCACCTTTAAAACGCTTACAACACTTTTTTGAGCCAATGAGAAATTTTGACGCCTTATTTGGCCTCATCTCGAGGAAAAATATGAGGCATTTCATTTAAAACTTAGGAAATGGTTGTATAACATCTCTTAAGTTGGATTGAGTTGGATTAATGCTACTCATGTTGTTAGCATTAAATGTTTGTCCAATGTCTTATATTTACCCTAATTTTTCCCAAAGTTTTCCAAAACTTCTTTGAAGGCACCATAGGTATCCTAAGTTTTCTAAATATCTCTCGAGACACCATAGAGCTTGCATGCAACACCATATTGTCTGGCCTGCATGCAAGGTGTTACACATCAAAATCACTCACTTCAATGATGACCTATTGTCATCATTTCAAGTGTCGCAAGTGTCGCATTTTAGCCATAAGTGTTGCAAACATCATACAATCATCTTGCCTATGTCATGTCTCGAACGACATCACAAGGACACTTCAAAAACACCCTCAAAGGCTAGTTTAAGAAAGAGAAATCATTTGATGAAAATTACAAAGCTTTTTCCATGAAAAAAGTCACTTAAAAATAAATTTTGAAGGCTAATGCTTCCCTACCCACTGTCAGGGAGTGCCAGCACTCTTTGACCTTCTCTGGGGGAGCATTCCAGCACTCTCTGCACCCTTCTGGGGGAGCGTTGGTATTTTTTGAGGAATTTTTGGGTAGCGCTCCCCTACCCACTGTCAGGGAGTGGCAATGCTCCCTGCCCTCCTTTGGGGGAGCGTTGCAACACTCTGTGCTCCATTCTGAGGGAGCGTTGGGTTGTTTAAGGAAATCTTGGGTTGTTGAGGAACATCAGGGAAAAATCCCCCTCATCTCTGGAGTTGGTTGGATTCGAATCTGAGGTCAAGGTTGGATCTTAGGGAATATCCACAACTGATGGAGAAGGATCCTCAACCTATCCCAAGAATATCTAAGGTGGTTGGGTCTCTCTAAGCTTATATAAGGAGGCATCCTCATGGTGAAGAAATACATGGAGTTTTAGAGATACGAAACTTATGATCTCATGAGAAGTGGTATTGGAGGACATTGAATGCATCAAGATTATGATCTCATAAGGGAGATAATCAATGAAGCATAGTCAATTTTGTATGTGGATCATTTGAGCAAGGGGTTGGACAAGGAGAGCTTGGTGAGGCTGTTGCATCTTCATCAAAGCTCTGTAAGTATTGCTATCAAGTTCTCATTAATACATGTGCTTGGCCTGTTTCCTTCAATATTATGTATGCCTACATGAACTTGTCTTTAATGGATAGATCTAGTTTCAGACTAATCATATTAGAATAGGAATCATGTTTTGTCTTTGATTGGATTGCAGGACCTGTTGAAGAGCTTGTGGATGGGAGTTCAACTTGTAATTGGGCGAGGACAAACATCGAAAAAAGGTACATCTTATTCCTCTTCTATATAGATTAGTTTAACTAGGTTTAAAGGGATGTCAGTGATGAAAGTTAGCACCTTTTTGTCTTGATCTTAGAGATTTAGGATTCAATAGGGAATCCACCTGTCCGCAGGGGGATTTTCCTGTAACACAAGGGTTCTTGTAATTTTTTTTATGAGTCACCATGTGGTATTTAGTCTTTAAGTACATAATCACTTACAACCCGTACCTTGTTTTACCCTAGCCCTATTATCGAGCTAATTGTTAAGTACAGACACAAATCAATCCCTCTAGCTTCACTATGAAACTAGAACAAAACAAGGCAGTACACTACTCTTTCCTTTAGCTTCAACTATCAAATGAGAAATGGATCTAGAACATACCTTTTAAATATTGAAGATCTGACTTCACCAATGCAATCCAAGCTCCATTGCGAGGCTTATGAAGAAATATCTGCAAATAAACACAAGAAAACGAAGACAAGAATAACATACTCTATTTGATATGAAACTATGTAGGTGATCAAGGAATCATACAATATGAACAAATAACATTCATATAGGAAAGAAAAGTGTATCTTTATTAAAGAATGTGGAAGAAAGATACAACCATATGCCTTGATGTTGTCAGGTTCCTTCTAATAGTTCCTTGCTTCCCACACACTTCTTTCTCCAAGGATTTTGAGACCATAGATCCGATAGCTACTCACAATCTGTCTTGACAAAGCAAATCTCAAAGACAATCTAATCAATCTAACAAGCTCAAAAAATTTCCAACCCAATCAAGCTCAAGCTCAATCCAACTAACTTTCTCCATGAGAGCTCCTCTCATTTAATAAGATGAAGAGGATAAGGTGAGGAGGTTAGGATGATCCCACTAAATCATGAGAATGAGTAAGATCCAAACCGTTCGGAGGCCACCTCACCATAGAAGCTTCTCCTTATAGAAGCATCGAGAAGATGCTCATTTTTCCCACGTACAAGAATTTCCACACCCTGGCTATATAGAAGCCTGTGAAAACGTCGCAGTCTAGATTTAGTACAGCCTACAGAAATCAGGCATTGCCGCACCCTGGGTATAGATAAGCCTATGGAAATACTCTTTAATAGGGCTTTTACAAAGGAAAATACAACTTCTTCTCTCAGTAAAAGTTCTTCTCTCTTCTTTCTTCAGGTATTCAGGCCACTGACCCCTATGAAGGAAACATATAGGTTTACATCATTAACGGTCATAAGGGTGACGAAAATAATGTGTAACAACGAGCCCTCCAAAGTATGAAGTTAGAACAGACTGATAGCTGAAATACTTTGTCAAGTGTGTGTAGGGAACAAGGAACATGTCGGTCGAAAACCTACCAACAAATAAGAAAATACAGTACAATAATATATAATCACTGAGGTAGGCATTCCCATACTCAGAATACAAATGACTCAAAGAATAAATTCCGACATGTAAATATCCATGTAAGTAAGATAGATCATGGCCACCAAACATACACTGTGGATCCATGCTATTATGACTCAAATTTGAACATAGCCACCAAAAATACACTGTGGATCTATGTGTTAAAGACTCAAATTTGAACATAGCCACGAGACATACACTGTGGATCTATGCACCAGTACAATCTAAATATACTCCAATGCAACCTGAATCTGTCAGAAAAAGATTCAGGGTCTTCATCTCCACCACTCTACAGTACGAATCTAACCATGTGAATACATGTGATGAAGTCGAACATGGTAGAAACCACTAGATTACCGGTCATTAATGAATATCATTAACAAGTGCGAGGGAAATCACCATTAATGTCAATTACTGCCAAGGTACTCTAGTACAATCCAACGAATGTGAATAAATGAGCTGAAGTTGAACACTCGGTGGAATCTCCCGATCAGGGGTCAATAATGAAAACCCACCGTCGAAAGCGAGAAAACCTGCCATTGAGGCATGCAAGTTCCAAGGTACCAATTAGTTTCTAAGTCTAATTTCTGGATAATGAGTTGAAGTCGACAAGAAAAGACTCGTCACAGGAAGGCCTTAATGTATTCTCCATCAATGACACGAAACGGGTAACAAGATTTGAAGTAGATCAGAGTAATAAGTGATTCAGGACTGACTTGGGGATGGTCGATGCAATAGAAGGCTTAATGATTGCAGAAATGGCCAACACAATAGAAGGCTTTCCGGGTTGAACTTCTCTTTGAACATATTGATGACACGACAACCATCTTAGAAACACTGACTCAACAACAGGGATCACAGACCGATTTGTAATCTTATAAAGGAGTATGATCAGGAGACAAGCGGATTTTCCAACCTAGACACAAAGTGAGTGAAAGGGTGTCATGTTCAAAGGTGACTCTTCCATAGAATATAGGTTTAGATACATTTATTTCCCAATTTTCCCCCACCATTTCTGGCAAGTACCTATTTATTTTTACACAAGCTTGAGGAGGATAACATATGCTTGAATTGTAAGCTCATCATTCGGACGAGTCCCTTGGAGTATGTTTAACGAACCCTAGGAAAGAATGATTTGGTCCCATGTAGATTTTTCGATGTTTGTTTAACGAGTCCAAAGAAAGAAAACTCTTGGGTTTTCCATGTTTAGAGAGTCTGAAAAACACTTAAAGAAAACTCCAAAAAGTCATTTTTCGTAAAGTCGTCTGATGAGACCGAAAAAGAGATAAACTATCGCTCAATAGGCGTTTTCTTCAAATACTTTTACGAGCGTGAAAATAATAAGATCGCTCTAAAAAGAGCTTAAAGGAAACTCCAGGGGGTTCCTTTTTTGTATAACCTTTATGAGTCCGAAAAAGTGATAAAAGTATACTCGCTTACATTCTCACGTATTTACGAGCATGAGAAAGAACAAATACTAAGCTCAGTAACTTATTCTCATGTATTTACGAGCATGATAAAGAGAAAATACTAAGCTCGTGATTGTTTTCATTTTTACACAAGCTTTAAAACAAAACAAAACTATGCTTGGGATAGATTTTATTTTTTTCACAAGCTTAAAACTAAACAAAACTATGCTTGGACCTGGTTTCATTTTTACACAAGCTTGAACCAGAGGAAACTATGCTTGGAGTAGGTGGTTTCATTTTTACACAAGCTTGAACCAAAGAAAACTATGCTTGCGACTTCCCAACGCATGGTTGGTACTTATCACCTCAGCTTAAGAAGCTAGCAGTTTAACTTCAACATGAAGTCCAGAGGCTGTAAGCATTGCCCCCCAAGCTTCGTTTCGTCCAACTGCAAAGGTGAATGAAATGAAGCTTCAAATACTAGACTTGACTCAAACAGAGAGGGGGAAGTTGTTTCATTTTTTAACGAGCTTGACACAGGAGAAGAACTATGCTCGTGAATCCAGGTTCAATCCCTAGACCTCTGTTTCATTTTTTAACGAGATTGACACAGTAACAAGAACTATGATCGTAAGATCTATTTCATTTTTTAACGAGGTTGCTACAAAGACACAAAAAATATTCTCACAACTGGTTTCATTTTTTAACGAGCTTGAAATAAAAAAACCATGCTCAAAGATGGTTTCATTTTTTAATGAGCTTGAAATCAGAAAACCATGCTCAAAGTTGGTTTCATTTTTTAATGAGATTAAAATCAGAAAACCATGCTCAAATTTCTTTTCTTGATCATGGCTTCTAAGAGGACAGTTCTCTGGAAGAACACCATGTCAAGAGACAAAACTCGGTCATGGCCTTCAAAAGATCTTCACTCGATGGAAGAAACACACTCTAGAAGGAACCCATGTCGAGGGTCATGATAGGGGTAAGGAGGGAAGGCTCCAATAACCCTACCGAAGAGATCACCATGTCAACTACCGGATCCAAGTCATAAGAAACTGAGTCTATAGTGAGAGGCTCATATGCATCGGTAACTGAAGGCATGGGAGACAATGCCACATAATTGACCTGTGGCGGGGGCGATATCGATTTCATATACGAACCGTTTAGGGAAGTCATGGAGTTTATGGTCAAGTCAGGGACGAAAAATGAAAGTTGATTAATAGACACCATTCTTCCATCGTGCAGGAAAGATATCACATGAAAAAGAGTGGACACAATAGCTTTCATGGCATAGACATAATCTCGCCCAAGGAGTAAATCAAAATCCAAGGGGTCTTGGACTACCATGACATCAACAAAGACATTTTTCCCTCCCAGAGTTATGGGAAACTGAGGAAGGATCCCTAAAGGGTGAATGGTTCTTCTGTTAAAATAAAACAGAGTCTATGTAACCGACACAAGATGAGGATAACCCAAAGCTTGCCAAGCAAGAGAGGAAAAAATACTAATAGATGAACCTTCGTCTATCAACATCTGAGGAATGTCTCGACCACAAACTTGTATTGTAATCTTGAAAGGAATGTGAGAGGGAAGACGAGGTCTAGTTAGCACACTCCAATAAAAAAGGATGGCCTCATTACTCAGAGGAGGTTCTATGGGAGGAAGAATGCCCCCAGCATGGTAGATTTTGCATCAACAAGAAAAACATGAGTAGTATCGGGTTTACTCTCTATCGGGAGAGTAGGATCGATCGATGACGAGATCAAATAGACCACTTGAGGTGCATTCTACAAGGGGAGAATGGGTTCGACGGGTAGAAAGGGATCGACCACTTGGGTTTCACTCTCTAACGGGAGAGTGGAAATGGTCGAGGATGAGATCGAATCGACCACTTGATCAACCGGATTGACTGATGAAAGGACCAGATTGATCATTCCATCAACTACAGAGGCGTTGAGAGAAATCTTACAATAAGAAGCTAGAAGTTGAGGCTGTGAAACATTCATGTCTTCCAGTAATTTCGAGGCTTCATCCATACGAGGGAAAAGGTGAGTTAGATGACTCCTTTTGCATAACATACATGGGAACTTGACTTTACTTTTCTTCCTCCCAACGGTATCTTGACTAGTTGACAGGGGGTCATCATCATGTTGTTCAGATGTTGACGACATAGAATGGAAAGGAGTTGTAGACCATGCTTCTATGACCTTGGATAGACCAGGCAAATCCTTAAGAAGATGGCTACCCTTACAAAGCCTGCAAGGGTACTTGGGCTTATGGGTTTGGGTGATCTTGGCATCATCAAGACTCCCAATACGATTATCAATAACTAGTTTCTTTCCAACATGTTCAACAGTGGTTGGAAGTTTGGACCCTTGCTTATTTTTCTTCTTCTTACTCTTCCTTTTCTTCTTCTTCTTATCCACCAGGTTACTAGCTCGAGAGATTTCACTCGGCGAAGAATATGAAATGGAAGAAGACCTTGCAAGTGAAGAAGGTGAAGAAGATCTTACTGGTGAAGAAGGTGAAGGATCAACATGGGGTTGATGTTCTTGGGGGAAAGTGCTTACAACCGAAGCACTGGCTGCATTCGGGATAATCTGAGTGGAAAAAAACCATACCGGTAATCCAATTGTGAGACCTGAAAGGCTCAAAATAGCGATATGAGGAGGACCAACGTTTTCGTAAGAAGGAAAAAGAAAATGTTCCCCTGGAAATGGAGTTCCTTCATTGGTCATTTCAAGAACTGACGCCATTAAAACAAAAATCCAACCTAGATTCCACTAGGGAAAACAAACAGCACACGCTAAAAATCTAGGAAGCAAGCAAGCAAACAAAACCTTCTCACAATGAGCGCACTAGTTGGTGATGAAATCCAACGTCGCGAGAACAATATAAGAAGGGGTTGAGATAGAGTGGGTGGAAAATTTACGTTGACGACCTGCTTAATGGACTTATGCCTTGGTGCAAGCTCCCACACATAATCGTGGGTATACCCTCCAAGGAACCCAAGTGAGTTTGGCCAACGTCGATTCCAGGTACCTTGAAGACTTGCCCCTCCACAGTCACCTTGTGTAAAGACCCTAAAGAGATAGGCCACTAAGGTTACCAATGACAACAGTGATTCCTGGGGAAATAGTCGACAGTCCGATCCACGTGCAAAGGCAAGGTATCTATCCTGAAATCAACTTGAAAGGCTTCCACTCATCATTGTGGGTATACCTTCAAGCGACCCCTATAATACGTGCAATCTCTACACCAAAACCAACAAAGCAAGGTGAACAACTCTGCTAGTCTTAATGCGACCTTGTGATTGACCCTTGTGTGAGAAGGGCTTCCCAGGACAAAATGTAGCAATTGGATTTCACCACTCCCTAACTCAAGATTCTATGTTTTTTTGTAGCTTTGGAAAGTTATCTTTCACACCTATTCCAAATCCCTACAACTAATCTAATGTAGGTTTGCTACCAGAAAATATAAAAATGTCTAATCAATTTTTATAAGCATTTTATTTTAAGGTTGTTGTTACTCAAGAGGAAAATGGCGTGGACTAAATGATGTTTTGACCGACTCTAAACAATGCAAAGAAATGAGAATGAAAATATTTCACTTTGATGAAAACTATATTACGAGAAGGAGAAAATGTTTATCATTCCCAGATGCACAATGTCCCAAAATTTAATTAAACTCATCAATATCAAGAATTTTAAGAAATGAGCCAAAGAGACTGTACACCAATACACGATTCTTGGCCCCCCCTGACCATGAGGGGAAAATGGTTTTAGAATTCAAGACTAAAAAATGCTAAAAACCATGCAATTCGCTACTTCAAATGTAAAGATGTCCCCAATCTAATGAAAAGAAAGAAAATAATTTTTTGTTTCAAAGAGACACTAAAATCAATAGCAAGTTTCTTCAAAACAAAATCAACCCAAACAAATCTTCTCTTTTAACACGAACTATTCAAAAAAAGAAATGATCTTTCACTAAACAATTCTAAAGAAAAAACAAAGCTTTGTAACTAAAAGACACTCAAAGCAAGAGATCAAATCTTTCAAAATCAAACAAAGCAAATATGGCTAAAAGAAACTCAAAAACTGTCAAGCAGGCTGCAACCAGATCATAATCAAACCCAAAAATTCACCCCAAAACCAAATCCAAGGTCTGGGTAAGGAAAAACCATCAAAAATAAAAAATTTCACAATTGTCGCAGGCTGTAGACTAACACAGTGCGTTGATCCCTGATTTCCACAGGCCAGAGAACCAATACACTACGGAAACGCCGCACTATGTCAAAAAGGTAGGGTACGTCAATCTTAGATCGTCACATTGTCCCTCAAAGCAGGGTGCAGAAATGAAAGTAAAAATGAAAAAATAGAAAGTATGAAGGTTTTCCAATGAATTTAAACAGTCAAAGAGTCAAGATGGATCTCTCGGTGACTCAGAAAATGGAACCCAATCAATCAAATCAAGAAAGCAAGACAAATTAGGAAAACAATCCATTCCCCAATGGAGTCACCAATTTTGTTATCGGGCTAATTGTTAAGTGCGGACAAAAATCAATCCCCCTAGATTCACTACGAAACTAGAACAAAACAAGACAGTACACTACTCTTTCCTTAGCTTCAACTATCAAATGAGAAATGGATCTAGAACATACCTTTTAAATATCGAAGATCTGACTTCACCAATGCAATCCAAGATCCGGCGCGAGGCTTATGGAGAAATATCTACAAATAAACACAAACAAACGAAGACAAGAATAACATAGTCTATTTGATATGAAACTATGTACGTGATCAAGGAATCATACGATATGAACAAATAACATTCATATAGGAAAGAGAAGTATATCTGTATTAAATAATGTGGAAGAAAGATACAACCAGATGCCTTGATGTTGTCAGGTTCCTTCCAACAGTTCCTTGCTTCCCACACACTTCTTGCTCCAAGGATTCTGAGACCATAGATCTGATAGCTACTCACAATCTATCTTGACAAAGGAAAGCTCAAAGCCAATCTAACCAAGCTAGCAAGCTCAAAAACTTTCCAACCCAATCAAGCTCAAGCTCAATCCAACTAACTTTCTCCATGAGAACTCTTCTCCTTTTATAAGCTAAAGAGGATAAGGTGAGGAGGTTAGGATGATCCCATTAAATCATGAAAGCGAGTAAGATCCAAACTGTTCGGAGGCCACCTCACCATAGAAGCTTCTCCTTCTAGAAGCATCGAGAAGACGCTCATTTTTCCCACATACAAGAATTTCCGCACCCTGGCTATATAGAAACCTGTGGAAAAATCACAGTCTAGCTTTAGTACAACCTACGGAAATCAGGCATCGTCGCGCCCTGGTGTTTATGGATAAATCCGTAAGTGCGGACACAAACCGATCTCCCCAGATCCACCTGGATCTGGAACAAACTGTGACAGAATATACCGCTTTCCCTAGATCTAAAGTATTGAATG
>JZKD02S1985402.1:467017-508771 GCA_000966675.3 Picea glauca
GTTCTTCTTCCTTCTCTCTTCAGGAACTCAGGCCACTGTGACCCCTCTAAAGGCAATAGATAGGTTTACATCATTAACGATCATAGGGATGACGAAAATAATGTGTAACACCTGGGTATAGAGAAGCCTATGAAAATCCTCTTTAATAGGGTTTTTACAAAGGAAAATACAACTTCTCTCAGTAAAAGTTATTCTCCCTTCTTTCTTCAGGAATTCAGGCCACTGACCCCTCTGAAGACAACATATAGGTTTACATCATTAACGGTCATAAGGGTGACAAAAATAATATGTAACAGGATCGCGTGAAGGAAGAATAACTCTTCTTGTCCGTCGACAAAATAAAGAATACCGCTGCATGTGATTACCCATGGATGACATCTTCCATATATGTTGTGTGCCTGCCACCCGTATAAGTAAGAATGGATTCCTCTATCTTTCTCTCTTAGTTAGCTGCAAACACCATAGAATTCTCTTAGTTAATTGTAGACACCATAGAATAGAATAATATCTCATCAATCATAAGTGGCATAAATTTGTATGCATGTTTGTTTATCAGATTAGATGAAATAATGGAGTTTGTGGGTCTCATCTGTTTTTATTCTCTATTGTATTTTACTATATATGAAGCTTTTGTGTTGAGATTTCACTATAATTCATTTTCAAATCTAGTTAATTATTGTGTTGTAATTCTTTTCATGTGGAGAGACCTTTAATAAATTAAATACAAGTTTGCATGGAGTCTAATGGTTGCATTCAAAAGATGAGCAAAACGATGGTTTGATAAAGTAGAAAACACTAAAATCATGAAAATTAAAGTTATGCATTTCATCAAACTCAAACCCGTAAGCTGACATTTTCTATGAAGTGCTGGTCTTATGAACCTAAATATGAAATATGTGATCAAATAAGCTCCTCTATGCCTAATTTCGTTTTTGCCAATTTGCAGGGTTATAAGTCAAAATTTCCAAAGATGCCAAAGGAATTCTTACCTTGATTTCCTATGATTGGTCAGTGAATTATAGTTAAGTATTTGCAATGCAATACTTATAATTTTAATATATAGAAAGTAAATAAAGTTGAATAAACCACCCTTGAAAATTCTAATTAAAAATTCAATTTCAATGCATACAGAGTAAGAACATCCAATGAATATGCATAAAGAATAAAGAAGTACTCTTGATTTTAATGAGGATTGAAAGCATGACCTCCTTTTACTAAAATTCAAATTAGAAATTCAAAGTAAAATTCAATTTTTAATATGCACAGAGTATTCAATTTCTACACATACAGAGTAAAAAAAAAGTAAAATTTTATTTTGAATATGTATAGAGGCATACAGAGTAACGAACAATTAAAATTCAATTTTTAACATGCCCAGAGAAAATTCAATTTTTAATATGCACAGAGAATTCAGTTTCAACACATACATAGTAAAGAAAAAGTAAAATTCAATTTTGAATATGCATACAGGCATACAAAGTAGAGGACAAGTAAAAATTCAATTTCAGGGCTCTGTGTGACTCCTTGTGCTTCCTTTGATAGCACACCTAAAGGCAATGCCTTTGTTACTCATCTTTTCTAGTCCCAAATTCTAGTTACAAATATGGATCCATAACCACCACCATAACACAATTTGAGATGGAGAAAGCATAGCTTCATGCAATGCACATTTGGGAGGCACTTGGAGGAGAAACGACCTTCCCAATAGAAGCATATGGCAGCCATGAGAAATAATACAAAGTGATTATTGTACAATAGTTGATTATAATGCAAACTATATAATTAACAAACATGTATAATGATTATCATATTTAAATCATTAAATATGTTTTTAACTAATGATATTTAACTAGATACTTTACAATTAGATATCAATTACATGCTTGGTGATACATACTTTGTAAAATCTAACATGTTTATGAATTTTGTAAATAGATGTGTATATCCTACAATGAAGCATGAATTGGATGCATAATGTGTATATTGGTTTCCCTCAAGCTGGTTATCCGATTTATCCTGCATACATTATTTGTGTGAAGGTATTATTTGTATTGTTAATATGATATTTATTTTATATTATGTTATTTGTCATCAAATATGTTTATAGTTGCAGTGGTTGAAACAAGTTCTATTCTATACTCGCGACTCCACTACCTTAAAAGCAGGGAATTGCTGCCTTGCAGCGCCACTTGTTACAACATTTTAACGCTTTGGATACCATATTTAAAACCCATCATTCCGGAGGGGAATCTCTTTATTTCCATCGAAAGAAATGTTCCCAACTTTGAGTACATAGATGCCATGATTGTGAAGGTTTTGTCAAATGAAAACAAACATTTTATGTACATGGCATGTCCATGCAATTATAATTTTGATTCCATTCGATATGGTATTCATATTTTTATAACCATTTTAATAAATATAATTTTTTAACTTAAAAGAAATATTAAAAAAATTAAAAAAATTGTAATATCATATAAAATTATTATAGATTTATTTTAATTCTAGTACCTTTATTTAATAGTTAGAAGAATTTTGATATGATAAAAAGCATAATTTTGATGTTGAAAAAAATCTAAATTATAATGAGTTTATATTGTTTTTTTATTATTATTTAAAATTTTAAAAATGGTTGTTTTATTATTATTTAATAACTTTAAAATGAAATTTTAAAATTTAATTTTCACAAATTAACAAGTTAGGGTACTTATTACAGATGTTTTGAAATTACATTTCTTTTATTAAACAAATAAAAAAAAAATCAGTACTTTCCATTTCAAAGATAAAAACAACATTTTGTACCCTATTCTTTTCATGAAAATGTTTAAAATATATGAAAGTTTTTAGTAAATAAGAATACAATACATTCTTGTTACAATGTAGTAGTGAAGAGATGGTAAATATATCCCATGATTCTATCAGGTTCATTTAAATTTAATAAAAAAGAAAATAATATAATAATAATAAAATATACACATATATAAATCAACATCAACCATCATCAAAGATTTGAACTTGCTACATAAAAACATTTGATGTAATTTGGAGATAGTGGTCTCAAGCACAACAATAGACCAACAAGCGTTAGTCATAGGGTGAACCAAACTTCCACTCCATAGGAAACCTCATCCAACCCCACCAGGCTAGATGAATAGGATGAAGGCCGAATTGATATTCAAAAAGGGTAGTTCCCTTTTCAATCCTTTGAATTATGATCATTTACACTCTTGTTTTGTTTTCCAATAGTTACAGTCAAGTTTTGCAAACACTCTCATAGTAGTATGTATACTCTATCCATAGATGGTCTAGTCATAGAAAAGTGTTCGACACTTTAAACTAATCCAAATTTCTATGGGTTCATATACTAGTTTTTTTGGATTGATCTATACGGTCTCCCTAGTGGCAAGTTTTGTGTAGTAATATAGACTCATCTAGTTTACAAGAAAAAATAAAAAAACAATATAGATTTATTTCAAAATTGAGGAATAAAATATTTCTAGATGCAAATCTTCCTAATGTTTTTACATTATAAAAAATGTTTATGTTTTAAAAAAAATCACTAAATAACAAATTAAAATTTGTTATTTTTAACAGGGATGGCAAGAGCGAGCGACATCATTCTTGATCCTCAGGGACATATAGAAACAACCTTCGCTTGGGCCTTTGGGTCTAAGGAATTCCATAAACAATCAAGCTGAGGTGTACACTCGTTTTCAGGGTCCTCTGCTAGAAAATGAAACTACATAAAATACATCGATCATTATTAGTGACTCAAGTATAATCATGATCAACTTGTTGATCTCAAAAGCAATTCATTCCAATAGAAAAGTAACATCTATTAGAGCTCGAATTTAGAGGGAAGTTTGCAAACTTCAAAAGGTCTTGTTTGGTCAGGTTCTAAGAGAGCATAATCATTAGGCTAACTCTCTATCCAATGAGGAAAAGCTCAAGTTGGGGATTCTCCACAAAAATGGGGCTATGTAGCAACAAGACATCCCTTAATCCTTATAGGATAATGGTCATGAAGGCACATTACATCACAATTAAAAAACATATGTCATGGCATCACCATCATTCGATCTCGACCAAGGGACTAAGATATGAAATGACCTACCCCCCACTTCACACATGCATGAAATAACCCTTGGCCAACGTCTTTAACCATAATGTGCAATTTATCAGTGGAAAGGTGGGATAATGGAGACTTGTGTGGGAGGATCAAGAAACACAACTTGGAGGAATGGTATTCTAAATTGGACATTTTATTTGGTATCAATTTCCTTTAGCCTCTAGATTGTGTATTGGAACTTTTGTTTGGTGAAAAAGCTTCAATGAATATTCAACACATTCTCATCTCTATGTTCTATCATTTGGAAATCCGGTGGGTGTTTAGTATTTTGGTTTTTATGCAAGTTTGATTTCTATTTGATGATTGTCACTCTAGAGTTTTTTCCTTTGGTGTCCATGAGCTGTGGACATTTGGTGCTCTGGCCCCTTTGTTGTTTGGTCTCTGGTACATTGGGATGGACCATCTTATGCTCTGGAATTTGGGTTTTCTTTGGACAATTTTCTCTAGGTGGCATTTTTTTGTCTATTAGTTAAACTCAAGCACTTGTATTGGGACTAGTAGTGTGGTCCTTCTCTATGTGAATTTTCCATGGATTACTAGGAAGCTCAAGAATTTTTCATGGTTTTAAGAAGGCACAAGGAATCCATCCAAAGTAATAGAACCTCACTAGTTTTTCTATGACTTCCAAAGTCCATGAAAATGAGCATCAATGCACCTCTCAGAATGCAATGATTATGAATACTCTGGTCCAATACAATAAGAAAATTAATGTTTTGGAGGTTGAATGCTCCATCCTAATAAATATGGTTAGCAATCTTGGCAAAGGATCTCATTTTGTTGCCTCCAACCATATGGTGTTAGTGAATTTAGCCCAAGAATATTTCGAGGAGGAAGACATTGTCCATCAAATAATGGAAGATATGGACTTGGGAAATCATAACTCCCATGCATCTAACATTGTATAGGAAGAAGCCAACAACCACCATGCTTTTTGTTCATCTTTATGTTTATGTTTTATAAATCAATAAGAATTTTAGGTGTCTTCCTAAGGCTAGGTGTCTTCCTAAGTATTCAAAGTGTGTTGTTCCTTCCTTTGATATATCCTCAAATGAAGAAGCTTTGGAACCATCCAATCTGTCAACAAACTAGATTGTATTTGAAATTTTCCTCCCATTTGCAAAGTGCTGGAAGAACTTGGTGTTTTCATCCCCAACTTGTAACCAGAGAGATTTGGTTTTCATTCTCCACTATTTTTCTTTATTTAAGATGAATTTTCTCTTGTTGAGGTCCAATATCTTTTACTCCTCTTTCATCTTAGTCGAGGGAGGCATAGATGCTTCTTTTTCCTGCCAGGCCTTCAATTTTTCTTCAATTTCGCATAATGATATTTCCTCTTCCTTCTTCCTCTCCTTGTTCAATGAGATGGAGATCTATTTTTACTTTTTAATATTATCCATAAATTGAATGGTTGGGGATTACTGAAGGAGTGGATTGTAGGGGGGGCAATATCCTTTGATAGCTTCAATATATGATTGTGATTTGAGCCACCAAGGATTGAATTTGAAGTAATTGGAGGGTTACCCCCCTCCAACTAACTCCAATATAATAGGATTGTGATCAGAGATCCCACTTGGGTCCACCCACTGTCTGGAATGCAGATCTCCATGTAATATGTGTTTAGACAGAAGAAATCTATCAAGATGTTTTTCGACCCTATCATCCCTTGAGTGCATGTTCCTCCAAGTGGGGTTATATTTTATGGGATGAATGTCGAACAATTCAACATCATCCATCTTCTGAATAAATAATTTAAAAACAGGGTCTTTATGTGTTGAAGGACCCCATATTTTGCAGTCTCCCAAAGTGAAATTTAGGTCTCCTCCAATGAAAAGATGATCCTGAGAAATCAAAGAGGAAAGGAAAAAAAATACAGAATTCATTTATGTCCTAGTATGGCCCATAGATATTGATGCATAGGAAGTTGCGATTTAAATCCCTGGATAAGAAATGTGTTCCCAGGACCAACAGAGAAGCCCAAGAATTCTGTAATTTCATACAGTTTTTCTTCCATCTAGTGAGGAGACCGCCAAATTTCCCATTGGTGTCCAGAGTAAGGAAGTCTCGATATGGAGAGGAGGTAGAGAAAGATTCCACGGCTTTGTATCCAAAGATCATATTTTCCTAAAAGAGGAGAATGGAGGGGGATTGTAGCTCAATGATCTGATTTATGGCTAATGTTTTTGTGGGGTTGGCTAGCCTGCGACAATTGAGAGAAAGAGTAATCATTTTGAAATCGGGCTAGGGGTTGATGCTCTAAGGGCCTTGATGAGAGATTTATGCTTGACAGTGAAAACTTCAGAAGAAGCTCATTTTTTTTTTTTCTATAGAGAGATATGAATTTTGGCCCCACTAGGGGGGTTTTTTTCCAAGTCCCCTAAGGGCCCCAAACCTCCCAACAAACCCTGAAAGGAAGAGGATTGGGATTCAGAAAGGGAACAAAGGTTGTACTTCAGGGTGAGAGAGGGGGGGAGGGTAGTAGGGGAAAGGGGGGTTGTCGTATAAATCAAGGGGGCCAAGAGTGGGGAACAAAAGGGATGGGAGGGATAATAGGAATTAAGGGGTCAGAATTTGATTCATAGAAACCTGATAACCCCAAGAGAAAGGAAGAATCTGAAAAACCATTGATTTCAGAATATTGTTCTATCCCACTAGAAGAAAAAACATTTGAATCTAAAATATGGACAAGGGGAAGAGAAGATGTCTTATCTAGTTGATGCTCTGTGGGTAAGAAGGTGTGAAAATTGCAAATATTTTGAATTTTTTCAATAAGTTCTAATGTGCCAATTAGCAAGTATGGATGTCAAAATTGATGGTGAAGACAAGGAAATAACATTTTTGTGTTCACTACTTGAATCTTCAGATCACTCTATCACTTATATTAGCTTTAGCAAAACAAACACCCTTGATTATGATTCAGTTGTGGGAACCTTTTTGTCTGAGGATATGTAGAGGAAATCCAGTTCAGAAACCTCCACATTAGAAGAAATAATGGCTAGAGGTTAAAATACAGAAAGAGGAGAGGATTCAAGTGGAACTTTCATGTCTAAGTCAAAAGGAATAAAAGGGAAGGGAAGATATTGGTATTGCAACAAAGTAGGGCATATCAAGAAATTTTGTTGGAAAAGGAAAGAATTTGAAGATGACTCTAGAAAGGAAGAAAATCTGATTGAATCAAGTTCAAGTATGGTTGATGAAGTTTTATTTGTTTGTAGTATCTCACGATATCAAGAAGAATGGTTTTTAGATTTTGGTGCTTCCCATCACATGTGTTCACATAAAATTTGGTTTTGATCTAGCCAATCTATATATGACACTGTTTTTTTATGAGAAATGATATTTCTTGTATAATTGTTGGGATTGGGAGCATTAAGATTAAGATGTTCGATGGTAACATAATATTGTTGACATATGTTAGACATGTACCAAAACTTAAAAATAATTTGTTTTTTTGGGGTGTTTTGGATTTTTGTGGGTATAAATATACAAGTCATGGTGGTGTGTTGAAAGTGTCCAAGGGAATTTTGGTGGTAATGAAGGATACAAATATTGGGAAACTTTACAAGCTAGAAGGGTGTACTAAAATAAGTGAAGCGATGGTGGTATCTATGGAAGAAAGTGCATCTACTTGTTTATGGAATCAACGACTAGGCCATATGAGCAAGAAGAGGTTGCAGGTTCTGGTAAATCGTAATTTACTTCCATACTTTTGATCTTTGAATTTATGCAATTTTTATATCTTTGTTTGTTATGGTGATGAAGTTAAGGGATGTAGATTGTGGGATCCTACTACCCACAAAATCATCATTAGCAGAGATATGTACATGGAACAGTTAGAAGTTGTCCAGGATCGCAAAGAGAGATTTGTTTTCAAACTCAAGGAATCATTGTATGGCCTAAAGGTGCCCAGGAAATGGTACAAGATGTTTGATTTTTTCATGGTGAGCCAAAATTTCTTAAGATATGAGTATAACCATTATGTTTGCTTTGAAAGTTTTGAAAATTATACATTTAATATGTTGGTGTTATATGTTGATGATGTNTTTATGTTTATGTTTTATAAATCAATAAGAATTTTAGGTGTCTTCCTAAGGCTAGGTGTCTTCCTAAGTATTCAAAGTGTGTTGTTCCTTCCTTGGATATATCCTCAAATGAAGAAGCTTTGGAACCATCCAATCTGTCAACAAACTAGATTGTATTTGAAATTTTCCTCCCATTTGCAAAGTGGTGGAAGAACTTGGTGTTTTCATCCCCAACTTGTAACCAGAGAGATTTGGTTCTCATTCTCCACTATTTTTCTTTGTTTAAGATGATTTTTCTCTTGTTGAGGTCCAATATCTTTTACTCCTCTTTCATCTTAGTCGAGGGAGGCTCAGATGTTTCTTTTTCCTGCCAGGCCTTCAATTTTTCTTCAATTTCGGATAATGATCTTTCCTCTTCCTTCTTCCTCTCCTTGTTCAATGAGATGGAGATCTATTTTTACTTTTTAAGATTATCCATAAATTGAATGGTTGGGGATTACTGAAGGAGTGGATTGTAGGGGGGGGGAATATCCTTTGATAGCTTCAATATATGATTGTGATTTGAGCCACCGAGGATTGAATTTGAAGTAATTGGAGGGTTACCCCCCTCCAACTAACTCCAATATAATAGGATTGTGATCAGAGATCCCACTTGGGTCCACCCACTGTCTGGAATGCAGGTCTCCATGTAATATGTGTTTAGACAGAAGAAATCTATCAAGATGTTTTTCGACCCTATCATCCCTTTAGTGCATGCTCCTCCAAGTGGGGTTATATTTTATGGGATGAATGTCGAACAATTCAACATCATCCATCTTCTGAATAAATAATTTAAAAACAGGGTCTTTATGTGTTGAAGGACCCCATATTTTGTAGTCTCCCAAAGTGAAATTTAGGTCCCCTCCAATGAAAACATGATCCTGAGAAATCAAAGAGGAAAGGAAAAAAAATCCAGAATTCCTTTATGTCCTAGTATGGCCCGTAGATATTGATGCATAGGAAGTTGCGATTTAAATCCCTGGATAAGAAATGTGTTCCCAGGACCAACAGAGAAGCCCAAGAATTCTGTAATTTCATAGAGTTTTTCTTCCATCTAGTGAGGAGACCGCCAAATTTCCCATTGGTGTCCAGAGTAAGGAAGTCTCGATATGGAAAGGAGGTAGAGAAATATTCCACGACCTTGTATCCAAAGATCATAGTTTTTAAAACAAGATAATGGAGGGGGATTGTAGCTCAATGATCTGATTTATGGCTAATGTTTTTGTGGGGTTGGCTAGCCTGCGACAATTGAGAGAAAGAGTAATCATTTTGCAATCGGGCTAAGGGTTGATGCTCTAAGGGCCCCGATGAGAGATTTATGCTTGACAGTGCAAACTTCAAAAGAAGCTCATTTTTTTTTTATAGAGATATATGAATTTTGGCCCCACTAGGGGGGTTTTGTTCCAAGTCCCCTAAGGGCCCCAAACCTCCCAACAAACCCTGAAAGGAAGAGGACTGGGATTCAGAAAGGGAACAAAGGTTGTACTTCAGGGTGAGAGAGGGGGGGAGGATAGTAGGGGAAAGGGGGGTTGTCATAGAAATCAAGAGGGGCAGGAGGAGGGAACAAAAGGGATGGGAGGGATAATAGGAATTAAGGGGTCAGAATGTGATTCATATAAACCTGATAACCCCAAGAGAAAGGAAGAATCTGAAAAACCCTTGATTTCAGAAGATTGTTTTGTCCCACTAGAAGAAAAAACATTTGAATCTAAAATATGGACAAGGGGAAGAGAAGATGTCTTATCTGGTTGATGCTCTGTGGGTAAGAAGGTGTGAAAATTGAAAATAATTAAAAAAAAATCAATACTCTAATGTGCAATTAGCAAGTATGGATGTCAAAATCAATGGTGAAGACAAGGAAATAACGTTGTTGTGTTGACTGCCTGAATATTGGGATCACTTTGTCACTTATATTAGCTTTATCACAACAAACACCCTTGATTATGATTCGGTTGTGGGAACCTTTTTGTCTGAGGATATGCAGAGGAAATCCAGTTCAGAAACCTCCACATTAGAAGCAATAGTGGCTAGAGATTAAAATACAAAAAGAGGAGAGGATTCAAGTGGAACTTTCATGTCTAAGTCAAAAGGAATAAAGGGGAAGGGAAGATATTGGTATTGCAACAAAGTAGGGCATATCAAGAAATTTTGTTGGAAAAGGAAAGAATCTGAGGATGACTCTAGAAAGGAAGAAAATCTGATTGAATCAAGTTCAAGTATGGTTGATGAAGTTTTATTTGTTTGTAGTATCTCACGATATCAAGAAGAATGGTTTTTAGATTTTGGTGCTTCCCATCACATGTGTTCACATAAAATTTGGTTTTGATCTAGCCAATCTATATATGACACTGTTTTTTTATGAGAAATGATATTTCTTGTATAATTGTTGGGATTGGGAGCATTAAGATTAAGATGTTCGATGGTAACATAATATTGTTGACATATGTTAGACATGTACCAAAACTTAAAAATAATTTGTTTTTTTGGGGTGTTTTGGATTTTTGTGGGTATAAATATACAAGTCATGGTGGTGTGTTGAAAGTGTCCAAGGGAATTTTGGTGGTAATGAAGGATACAAATATTGGGAAACTTTACAAGCTAGAAGGGTGTACTAAAATAAGTGAAGCGATGGTGGTATCTATGGAAGAAAGTGCATCTACTTGTTTATGGAATCAACGACTAGGCCATATGAGCAAGAAGAGGTTGCAGGTTCTGGTAAATCGTAATTTACTTCCATACTTTTGATCTTTGAATTTATGCAATTTTTATATCTTTGTTTGTTATGGTGATGAAGTTAAGGGATGTAGATTGTGGGATCCTACTACCCACAAAATCATCATTAGCAGAGATATGTACATGGAACAGTTAGAAGTTGTCCAGGATCGCAAAGAGAGATTTGTTTTCAAACTCAAGGAATCATTGTATGGCCTAAAGGTGCCCAGGAAATGGTACAAGATGTTTGATTTTTTCATGGTGAGCCAAAATTTCTTAAGATATGAGTATAACCATTATGTTTGCTTTGAAAGTTTTGAAAATTATACATTTAATATGTTGGTGTTATATGTTGATGATGTGCTTGTTGCAAGTAAAAACATGGTTGCGATTAGCAGGTTAAAGTCTTAGCTGACCAAGATGTTTCAGATGAAGAATCTAGGAGCAAAAAAATAAATCTTGGGCATAGAAGTACATAGAGACGAGAATAATGGTAAGTTGTGGCTATTACAACAAAATTATATGGAGAAGATACTGACGAGGTTCAATATGAACATCGTGAAATTAGTAAATATCCTTTTATCTTTCCATTGTAATATTTCTTCAAGTTTATGTCCTCGTTATGAGGAAGAAAAGGTTATGTCTCGTATACCATATGACAATCTAGTAGGAAGTGTGTATGTGATGAAATGGTTAGGATTAAATATTTTAGATGCAACAAGTGGTGTTGTCAGTGGACATATGGAAAATCTGGGTAAAGAGCATTAGGAATGGGTGCTTGAGTATCTTAGAGGCACGAGTATCACCTACAGTGCCTGCAATGACTTGGACAAGAGGAGATATACCTCAAGTTATGTATCGCATGAATGCAAGGATCTATTGGGTAATTTTGAACAAGTACAAGATAAGGTGTTTTGTGGTAGTCAAAGTGTTGTGCATTTGACTAAAATTTCAACGTATCAACATGGGACAAGACATCATTTTGTAATACAAGTTACTGATGGAGGTGGAGTAGTCCATAATCGAGCAAATTATGTATACATGCTCACAAAACCAGTATTGTTAGAGAAGTTGTGGTGGTGTTTGGCTTCTCTTGGCTTGCAGAAAAGGTAATGAATGAACTTGGTCAAGGTAATCGAGTAAATTATTTTCAAGGTGGAGATTGTTGAATGGGTGACAATTGTCGACATATTATGCCGGATTTTCAGTAGGATTTAAGCTAGATCTAAACTTATTAACCCAAGAAAATTGGATCTGGTTGTTCATAATTTAATTCAATAGGTGGAAGTCGTGATATAAATTTGTAACATGTAGAGGAAGATAATTGTGTCATGGGCAGTAATCTCTTGTTCTTGATCAATAAAATATTGATTTCCATTGTCCCATGGATGTTTCCCTACTAAGGGTTTTACCACATAAAATCAATGTTTCTTGTGTGGTGTGTCTCCTGTGTTTGCCGTTAAATTCTCTTGATTTATTTGGGCTCCTCAACCATAGATTAAAATCTAAAATTCATTTCATTTTCAATTCATAATGTTAAAATTAAAATGAATAATAAAAAATATATATTTTATATTTTATAAAATTAATACTTGAATAAAAATACCTAGTTTATCTTTTTATAAAATTTTAAATAAATTTTTTTAACAAAATAATAATAAAAAATGATAACGTGAAATAAAAGTTTCATATTTATGACAATATAATATGGAATAGAATCAAAACTAAAACAATGTGGACCTTCCTTAGCCGTATAGAGTGTGTACTGTGAGATTTCCCATGGAAGAATGTGGCTTAAACATGGCATCCAAAGAGTTAAAGTTGTCGTAACACTCCTATATGCCAACTGTTTTGTACACAAATTGTATCTTTTTTGAAGGAAAGAACAAAGAGATTTATTACGTAATGCACTAATACGTCATCTATGCTCGGTGGCAAGTGTTCCAATCGGGATAGCTCTACGGACGTAGATTGAAATTAGGGTTTTAAGTAATTTAAATGTTTGCATGTGGAGTCTTACAATGCAATGTTTGGAGGCACAATATATAGAGTGAGAAGAGGATTTTTTTTCAATCAACGAATCGGGAAACATTTCCTTTCGATTGCATTTTGAAATGGGTTTATTCCATAAAATTCGGGAAGGAATCCGACATATAATGCAATTTCTCATAACTTTGTTTGGATGTTTTTTTTTTTTATATTTAGTACAAGCACGTTTATTTGCAAATGCTTTTGAAGGTCCACATTGTTTTATTTACAAATATAACTTCTGTTGGAATACGAGAGAACCACTTTGCATGTCTTTCTTGGGTCATGCTCATGGCCCATCAACCATGTAGGTAGAAATTATGGCCTAAGACTCTATTTGTTTCAACCCTATAATATGGCATGGGTTGTGAGAACCATATGTGGTGTGCCAAAACTCAAAATGGCTATGATATCTCCCTCACATACCAAAATTTCCTATATAGTGCCTGTTGTAGGGCCTAGTCGACCCTGTCGACTAGACCCAACGATCGATTGAGAGCTTGTCGGTCGACCGATGTAGTTAGAAGTATAATTCAATTGGAGTCTTTGTTAACCGAATGACCCAAGAAGTTAAGTAGTTACAACTCCCTGAAAGAGGTATAAATAGATAAACACATGAAGGATCATATAGCTTCACGTGAGAGGTTATATGTAATTGTGTTGTATTGTTCTATCATATAATAAAATGATTATTATTTGGGCTCTCATTACTTGTGTATGTCTCTACCTATGTCTATGTGTATGCATGTATCTCTATGATGTCTATGTAAGGATATATTGGTAACACTCCCTACTTTTCCCTAGATTACAACATTGGTTCTATTGCCAGTAGTACTGAACTTGGGCATGTAGAAGTGAGCATAAATGATAACCCTACAAGACATACGCAAGTGGTGGGGGAGAAAAATTGAGAACTATATCAGAAACTATGCAAGAAGGAATAACCTTTCACTGGTCGAAGCAAGGTCACAGTTATTTTCAAAGATGCACGAAATATTCCTTGAAGCTATCCTAGAATCATTGTTTTAGCACATTAACAGATCATTTCATGCGTAATCTGATACCCGATGAGAAGTTAGGCCTAAAGTTGGAGAACAGAGGAAGAACGAACTTGCATGAATGGCTCGAAAGAATTATTGAAGATTATATTTCAGAACAATCCATTGAAGATCAGACGTCTCTCGACAAAATAAAACAAAAATTCTACACCAAATTGCACGACAGATTTTTCTGCAGGGTCCCAACACTTCTTCATAAATTCCTCCTCGACAAGGGAGTCAGTGACATCGTCGAATATTGACCAAGAGTAGGCACACCGTTACCAAATAGAAAATTCCATGAAGGAGACGAAAAGTGGGAAGCATTTCTTGATGCAAAGTGTAAAGATACAAGAGAATCCTGGGATTCCATCTTGAAGAAATAAATATGGCTAATGCTCCCAAATTAGAGTAAGTCAGGTCGGAAATGGGGGGTCGTTCGAAACTGTGAGATGCCATAAAAAAACAAGTAGTGTTTCCCAAGCCTAAATGTTGTCAAGAGGGAAGCAAGCCCATAAGCAATCTACAGATATCCAGAAAATAGAATGGGATAAAAGACAACAGAAAAGAGAATAACTTCATAACCATTGGAACAAAGAAAAGTTGAATAGAAATATGTTCGGGGAGGGTCAGCTTGATAGAGCGCGTGAGCAATCTGATTTAGACAGAGATCGACCAGATTTGGCAACATCAACAACTGCAGCGACACCCGACAAAAGTAATGGCGTACAACTGAACATCCATTAATTGGTCGACGAACCAAAAAGTATGGATTGAATCTGAACCAACTCTACATACTTATCCCACACCGAAAACCAGTCCTTGGATAAGAGAATTTATCCAATGAAGGTTGCAAATAGACTACCACTCGACAAGATTATGGTACATAATGGACGACTAGGAAAACCTACGAGATGCATTGATTGTTGATCTAGAGATAAATGAAGTCGACAATATGATTATGCAAATTAAGGACCTCATCGACTGGACCCCCATGCAACTTCTAATCTTGAGAGAAGAAATTAACTATAGTCTGGAAGCGACGCAACCTTTGGAATGACGGTTAGTCGAATATAAAGATCAAAGTTCTCAAACTGAGGACATGTTTTCTATACTCAAGAAGAAACAACTATTCCTTGAGTATCATTTATTTTCAAACGCAGAAAAAAACCGACCATAAGATTCAAGAACTCAGTCAAAAGCAGTAGTAGCTTAAATACCAATAAAACTGAGCGTTCCTACCAAAAAAATCAAAATGGGATTCAACCACATCCCGCTTTATGAAGGAGAGAAGGACCCAAAACACCATTGGTTCATATGTGAAACGTTTTGGGATGCAACTGATATTACAGATGAGGATAAGAAAATGGCTCAATTCAGAGATGTGTTGCGCCACCACGCCTTAACATGGTTCTTGAACTACACGAAAAAACAAACTTGTTCAAAAGAATAAATAAAGAATAACTTTTCAACATTCTTTAAAATTCAGGAAATCACACATCCGGCAGACCAAAATTTAAAAGAAATAAAAAAAAGACCAGGCGAGTCGGTAAGGGAATATGATAAGAGATTCAAAGATATCCTAAGTCGAATCCCAACGACGATCGATCAAAACTTGATAGTCTAGTGGTATGTAGCTGGGCTACTACCAAGAATCTGATCTTTGCTACGCTTATACGAGATAACCAACTGTGAAGATGCGCTACATAAGGCACAATGAGTCAATTCATATGGCGACATCCCATTGACTTCCTCGACGACGAAGATACTTGAGGAAAAAATAGAACATTTTCAAAAAACAATAAAAAATCTATCTATATGACGCAATGAAATATGGTGCACCACATGCACTGGGGAAGGACACACAAAGGATAATTTTCCCCTAAATTAGCGCACATAAACAACAGACATCCACTGAATACAAGCCCATAAATATTGTAATATATTTGAATGCCTAATTGATCATAGTATACAAGATTGTCCACATAATCTAAAAAACATGAAGTGGTGCCACATCTATGAATCTTCTGATCACCGAACATCAGAATTCCATCTAAACGCTCAAAATCAAAATAATATACGAAAAGTATACCACAGAGAAACCACTAATCAAACAAACAACTATGGCCAAAGAGATGATTACTATGATGGTCGTGGTCAAGGTCGAGGAGGCTGACATGGATTTGGTGGTGAAGGTCAAGGTCATGGACAACCATATTGTTTAAACTACTAGAAAAATGAACATGAAAACACAGATTGTCCTATAAAAGACATAATTGATATGGAATTTTGCAACATATGCGGCAATGGAGATCGCTCTTTATAAGATTTCCCAATAGTACTTGACAAAATTATACCAAGAAAAAATGTGAATCTACTACACACAGTATCCAAGGAAGAGGTGAGGAACTCCAAAAACTTACATATTGTTACAAGGTCGGGCGTAGGATGAAATATTCACACTCCACCACAAAATTAACAAAGAAAGAAGGCTATCAACTTCCCAAACCCAGATAAAGAAGACAAAATCATGAGAGAATCTCTTAAATTCTTCAGGAATTCCACAGAAGATCAACAAAACCAAAGAAGTCGAAATGAAGACACCATCCAAGAATTTTTGCAGCTCCTCAAAGAAAAACATTTGATAGGTGAGCTATTGGATCTACTGAACATACTGCGAGAATACAAAGATGGTTAGAAACCGACCAAGGATGCAAATCACCTCTCTTATAACAACAAAGAATACGATGGTCAATCAGGTGGTCGTTGATTTTGGATCGCAAGTCAATATTTTACCACGAGAAACATGGGTATGAATGGGACGACCCAACCTAGCACCCATGTTGAATTATCTTAAGTTAGTCGATCAAATATTAATAGAACCAATTGGAATATTGAGAAATGTTGACACTCAAATTATGGGAATACCGACTTCGATCGACTTCGAGGTGATCGAACTTCTCAAAGGAATTCCAACATATGCAACTCTTGTCGATCATCCATGGGGACGACGAATGAAAGCAACTATCTCCCTGGAAAGAGATAGAATTAAATTGAAAGGAAGTGGGAGAAAAGTTATTATTCCCCTAGATCCAAAGGAAGGAAAACCATGGATGGAGTCATGGGATGAAGATCAAGAATCCAAATGTCTATATTAGATAAACAATGAACAAAAATATTATATAGAACCAACTGCGGAAGGAGAAATTTTGAGAGAATCCCCCATGTCGGTCGGACATAATTTCGACTCTGCGTAATATAACTGGAAAATAGAAAATTATGAAGAAAATGCGAAAGATTGTTGGTCTATCAAAATTATTTCAAAGAAACATCATAATATGTGCTACTCAATCAAGGCTGTACCAAAATTATATGAAAAAATAACTCGACAAACTCCCACTCTTATTCCAATTGACAATCAGATAAGCAGATCCTTGTGATACAGATAACGACATACCCCTTTGACCCATGTTGAAGAGGTAGAAAAATCCATAGGAGAGCTAGGAAGGACACAGAGACTTGTGCAAACTTTCATAGGCTAGGTTGTAAGATGGTGGGAAACACATTCCCCCCGATTACAAACATGGACGAATGTGTCGACATACTTCGTTGAAATATTCAAAGACAAGGAATTATCCAAAGATGTAGATATTCCCACATTCAAAATCGACTATGACCCAGTAGAACATATTCAACATTGTGAAAGTGTATGGCGAAAAATAGGATATAAAGATGAAAGGGTATGGCCCCATATGTTTCCAAGTATATTAGATGAGTTGCCAAGAAAATGGTATAAGATTGAAAAAGCGTGCGACCATACTTCAAACTGGGCTGAAATCAAAGAAACTTTTGTGTAAGACTTCAAATTTAATCCAGTAGAGGAACACTTGAAATATGCAACACATCAAATAAAAGTATTTCCAGAAAGTCCTTCACCAGCTGTACAGAAAGAAAAAGAAAAGATGTTGGTCGATGGAGGATCGACATCGACTTGCAATTTTGTGTTGGTAGAAAACAAGGAAATCTCAACTGAACGGAGGATCGACATGGAGAATATAAAATGGCTAGGATAGAGCTTTCCAATGGAAAAAAAACATCCAACACTATAGAATAATGTGAATTCGGTATTAAGTATAGCCACATAATACAAAGAAGACTAGGAACAACCCGACTTCCCAAAAATATTTACAAAGATTGAAGAAGGAGAATGCCATCTCGACGAAGAAAAACCACCAAAATGGATGGATGCGTAAATCAAAACGAAGGAATTCGACATATCAAATGATCATCGACCAAAAATGGTAAGAATAGGTGACTATTGGCCCGACAAGCAAATAGCCGACATAGTTAATCTACTAAAAGAGTATCAAGATTTTTTTGCATGCGACTACAAGGACTTGAAAGGACTTATAGAGGAAATGGGTGAAATGAAGATTGAACTTATTCCAAGAGAAAAAACAATAAAAAATGACCGTACAAATTAGCAAATAAATATAAACCGATCATTTAAAAATAGATCGAAGGAATGCTACAACAATGCATTATTTATCCTATCGACAAGGCAGAATGGACAAGTCCCATGGAAGTGCAACCAAAGAAACATGATCCAAAGAAATTAAGAATTTGTGTTGATTTTTGGGGACTCACCAAACAGACTATGACAGATCCATTCCCCACCCCTTTTGTTGATGACATCATAAATGAAGTTTTTGGTCACAAATTTTATTCATTTATTGACGGGTTCTTGGGATATAACCAGGTGCCAATAGAAAAAGAAAATCAGGAAAAAACATCATTTGTGTCAGAATTTGGATCTTTTTCCTACAAAGTAATGCCATTTGGACTGAAGAACACGCCAACAATTTTTTCAAGAATAGTGGGGCTTCAGGGAAAATCCCCCTAAACTGGTTCTAAGGAATAGACAGAGTGATAACTCCCATAAAAGACTAATCTACCCTTAATCTACCCCAAAACCATCTAAACTAAGTGATGAAAGAGAAATGAAAGAGAGAGTTAATGAGTTCACCTTCAGTCATTGTGGTTGGTGTAGGCCTTTTTCGCTTGTTTCCACCTCCTAGATCACAGATCTCCTCCCAAAGATGACTTGCAAGGGGTTAGGAATGAAATGAAACAACACATACAATCTCTAATGATCACTTTAAAAGTCTAAACATTGATATACATGCTCAAATTAACAAAAGCATGTAAACATAGGGTTTTGGGACCAGGATAAACTCTTTTATTCAATTTCATGATAAAAAGGGTTACAACCTTTGTTGGAAACCACTCCACAAACCAAGTCTGGGCTCCTTTGTCGTGGCTCCAAGTGCATCAATTCCACATTATCTTCTCACAGCCAACATAACACCAAGGGAAGGAGGAAGGGTTGCATAAGGAGAAAGGTTGGAGGGGAAGGTTGAGGCTAAAACTCAAAATGAGATGCAAATCTTGGGCTAAGGGAAGGGATTTTGGCAGAGTTTTCTTATTCTCTTTCTCATGTTCATAAATTACTCCCCAATACCTCTTTTTATATGAGAAAAATATGGTTATTCGGTTTGGGAACAAGCTACAAGGGGTAAAATGGTTAGGAAACCCTCCCTAGCCCATAAACTCCACTAAATTCCGCGCAATTTATATTTTTTGCAACTTTTGGAGGGAAACACAGGCTAAATAACATGCAACACATGTGTGTTGGTGGGATAACTAGCATGCAACATGCATTTCTATGCTATCTATTAGTGCAGTAGGGCGTGTACACTATCCAAAAAATGGTTTTTTAGAGGGAATCCTTAGCAGTGTTTTTGGAAAAGTATGTAAATGGATGGGCCAATGTCTTGTATGGAGAGGTATGGAATTTTGGACTATAACAGATTCCCCCTAATCTGTGAGGTAAGAAAGAAATTGATGGCCAAAATACATTACAATATCTTTACATAGTGGGAAGGCACATACTTGAGTGAGCCCGAGACGAGTGTTCATGAGCGTGTCATCTGCAAAATAATGATAATCTCACTGAGGTGGGAATACCCATGCTCGGGATGAACTAAGCATGGCTTCCAATCAAGTACACTATAGATCCATGTCATATATGACTACGAGACAAAATATGAATGTCTATATAAAGTGTAGCCGCGAACAATATACAACGGATCTACATCTCAAGATCATCTGAAGATATACAAGTAAAATATGGTATGCATCTTCAAGAAGCATCAATGCATGTGGCTGGAGATGAGGACTTCATAGCTCAATAAAAAATTTCAAGATCTTCAAAACTCAAGTAGGAATACAATAGGAGTGTAAGACTCACTACCCTGAGGTCTTTGACATGCCATTGGGGAAAGACTAGAGGATCTTGATCATTAGGCACATAAATACATTGATTTTGAATCCGAACTTGACTGGACTCTCGGGATGGACGAATCATGAAAGTCAAGAGATCGACTGCAGAATGGCCGACTCAGGTTGGACAAAAATTTCCTTGGAAAAAATCATGACCAAATGATGAGACTCAGGCATCATATTATTGAAATAAATCTATGATAAAGGAAGCACCACAAACTCTCCATATGTTTGGAAGAGTAACCAAATGGAGGAGGAAAGATCTCTATGTAATGAGAACAGCTTCCTAAGGTCATAATAGATCCCAATGCTTGGTGAACAAACAGAAGGATGTGATTTTTCTAAGGGCGACTATCTTGTTGTCGATAAAAGAGAATGTATATCCCGTCCCCTCTTTTTGGAATATTTGATTTTTTTGTCTTTTTAAAATTTATATCGAGCTTGAAAAGGAATAAAATAATGCTACATTACAAAGGAGGAATGAGTGTGCGGGAAAGAAAACTAGTTCCAAGTGCATGGAACATACTGATTCTTTGTGCAAGGAGATATGTGTAAGATAAGGACACTCGAGAAAATTCCTCCATGGGTCAAGGTGTCAAATCGTGAGGGAAAAAGTGATACAAGGCTTGCATTTAAGGAATGCTTTGAAGGTTCAATTAATAACAACATGAAGCCAATATTAAGCCAAATATACAAGGATAAGACATGTGATGTGATTAAGTATGACACAACAAGAATCCTTCTATGTGAAGTTTTACGAGCCCGGAGAAGGTAAGTTCGGTGGATTTTCATGTTTAGATAATCTGAAAAACACTAAAAGAAAACTCCAGAGTGTTCCTTTTTCATAATTAGTCCAGTCAGTTCGAAAAAGGGTTAAGCTTATACCAAAATGACGCCTCTTCAAAACTGCTTTAATTAGTGTGACCGAGACAAGATCACTTGGCTATCTTTTCAATTTTAAGGAGTCTAAAAAGATATTAACTATGGAATCACAACCTTTTTCTAAGTTTAGTCTCCTTATCCCAAAAAAGTATAAAATATAAATTAGGATAACTCTCCCAGCGAGGCATGTCTATCGAGACGTACCTTTTTCATGGATAATCTATTGGCTGGAAAAGGGTTAAACTTATGCCAAATAGATATTCCTTTTGGATCAATTAACGAGTGTGAAATGAACAAGGTCACTCAATGATCTTTTCATATTTAGGGAGTCTGAAAAGAGATTAACTATGGACTCCGGGGGGGTTCCTTTTTCATAGATAATCTCCAAGGCCTGAAAAAGAGATAAACCAAAACCAAGGAGTATGGCCCTTTTTCTAAAATTTAGTCCCTCAGGCCTGAAAAAGGGTTAAAATTACACCTGAGAATACTCTTCTAGCGAACCAAAGATCCTAGGGAATACCTTTATTCGTAAATTAACCGTCTAGACCGAAAAGGGGTAAACTACTACGGGACAGATGTGCCTTCAAATTTTAGTTTGACAAGCGTAAAGGGAAACAAGATTGCTCGACAATATTTTCAATTTTAGAGAGTCTGAAAAAGGGCTTAAAGAAGACTCCAAGGGGGCTTCTTTTCTCAAGTAATCCAAACGAGACCGAAAAGAATAAACAAGCTCTCGTTAGATATTGCTTTCAAAGTTTAAGCGAGCCTGAAAGACAACAAACCATGCTTATAGGGAGTCCCTCGGGTATGATCCAAAAAAGATGAAGAAGAATGGGGCTTCGATATACAATCGTGGCGGGACTAAAAGGACTCCCAAACCTATGGAAAAAAACTCACAGCATGGATGCCAAAATGCAACAAAGGATCTACCTAGGGTATCCATGTAGAGGAAGTCTCTACCACCTAATTATGACACTTCTAAATTAACATAGAAGGTTATGTGTCGCACTTCGGTGGGATCCATCCTATGGAAAAGTGAAAAAAGTCAACAATATGCAAGATGCGAGGTGATGAGAAACTAACCTATATGAAAATGTCGAAAAAACAACTTTACCACGAGATGATGTGAGTGTAACCCATCTCAAAAAAACACCAAACCAAAAGAAAAAGTTCATTAGAATGACCCAAAAATATCTCAAAAAGAAACTCAAGTACCCATCGGGCCAAGAATAGGGAAAAAGAAGACCAAACTGGGGAAAAAAGAGATAAAAAAGTCTATAAAAAGAGGTGGACAATGCATTTTAATTGCAAATTGGAAAATAACCAAAAAGCCAAAAAACCCTCTTCTTTAAAACACGAATTCGAGGAGCTATGGTGGGCGAAAAATCTTCAAACCTGAACCAAGTAAGTACAGATGACCTCTCTCCTCCTTTTCATTCATTATTTATTGTTTATTTTATTGTTTAGAGGGTTCATGCCCTAGTAAAAAGGTCGGACCTGCGTGTACGCAGGTTGTCCATGCTCAACATGCGTATGTATGTGGGCAAAGTAATACTTAGCCCACGTACATACATGACTGTCTTAAAGACAGCCCACATACATCTCTTTAAGATTTCAAAGAAAATGAAATAAGGGACTAACCTCAATTTTTTTTTTGAAATAGGATGTATGTTCACTAGCGAGAGAGAGAACATGAGGAGTTAGATGTCTTGGTAGAGGAGGATCTAGGGGCCATTTCCATGCTTAAGCAATGTGGTATGTGGAAATTATTTCACTGTCAATTCATGAGGGCACAACCCAGAATACTAAACCATCTGATAGAGTATTGACATCCAAATGCAGAGGCCTTCTTGCTAGAGGGCCAATCATTGACTCCGACGATGGAGGATATCTACTTTTTGATGGATCTCTCCAAGAGGGGGGAACTAGTCAACCTGAGGACCTTTCCTCCAACAACATAGAAGATTATATTGGGATGTATTGCAAGGTTGGTAATGAGAAAGTAGGAACTCGGGTGTCAATTCATAAGATCACAAGCCTCAATCTTTGGATAATACTTTACATGATTGGGTGGATCACAGGATCCGCAACACTTCATCATGCCTCATGTGCACAAATGCATTGTGCAACTCAATGTTTAGATGCCACCATTTTTTATTGGAGCACTACAATGCTCACATATATGAAAAAAACAACTGACTGACTTCCGAAGAAGAACAAACAAGAACTTCAGGTTCGAGACCGTGCTATGCACTTTCTTTTTCGAGAGAGTGCCAAGCCTTAGCATGAGTGGGATAGTACGTGGCCATATTGCCTCCTTTCTGACATTATGAAGGTGGGAAGCTATGTTACCTCAACAGGGTGCGGGGATAGTATAGGGGGTCTTTGATGACAAATTATTTGACTGGCAGGCCCATCAAATTCCTATGATCAAGGAATACCCCTACGCAGGGATCAGTTTCCTCAGGGATCCTGATATTCCTATGCCCCTTGGCAAGGAGCGTGGAGAGATAGGTAAACACACATTAAAGTTATTTTATTTTTAAATTTTTAAATGCTATCATTTTTATGGTAATGTCAAAGTATTAACTCAATGATCTGTCATATACAAATATGGGACCGATACAACCAGTCGACTTCTCCAGGACCAGGCATCGTCCTCGAGCGGATGTCAAACCAACAACAATAGGAGGACCAGTAGCTGCAGGAGGACTGCCAGTCAGAGAGGCTGAGAGAGTACTGCAACGAGTAGAGAGGAACCTGAAATCTCTCACTCATGCAATGTCAATGGTAGAGATAGAGGACCTTCCCCTGACCATGCAACCACATGTTGTAGGGGTACCTAGGACTTGGTTTCAACTATTCCGGCATCTTGCGAACATCGTAGTTCATTATACTAGGGCCAACAAGCCTAGGCCATAGTTAGTACTGGACAACATATGTGTCGAGGGAACCTTTTGTACTCTATTATATAGTGAGGGCTTGAGCCCCACAATGTATACCAACTCTATTTGAGGCTTTATGGCCCACTTTTGTACTTAAGACATTATTTTTTGGACACATTATTATATATATACATATTTTTTTTATGGATAATTTTTTTTACAAATATATTTACATGTGCGTGTATGTGTGTTCTTTTACTTTTATGTGTGAGCAATAAGACAATCTAATACTTGATTATCCAATGTATCAGTTAGTTGATTAGATCTCCTAGGAACATGAATATAAGTAATATAATCAAAATAGCGTTCAAAGAGACGTACCCTAAGGAATCATCGGTGAAGGGTGGGATTGTAGACACAGTATACTCCATTTAACTTAGACACGACCAATTGAGCATCTCAATAAACTCAGAGGTGAGAAATACCATGTGACAAGGCATCACGTAGTAATTCTATTACGACACTGTACTCAATAACATTATTGGTTTCTTTGCCCACACAAATACCTCCAGAAGACATCAATTGACCAAAAGGTGTAAATATCACCCAAGCTGCGGAAGTAAGCCTTTGAGTTTTTCGGCTAGCACCATCTGTGAACCCAACATAGACCTCAGATTCACTTGACATCTACCATAGTGAAAAGAATCACAATAAACTACACATCCATAAAACAAAAAAGACAAGATTGTATAAATAAAGCTATACATTATATACAAGAAGTCACACTCATGTGACTAATCTAAGCATAATACTTCTTAAGGTAGAGTTTGTTTCTAGGCTTCGATAAAGTGTTAACCTCAAAATCAACCAGTTGATAGGCACCTTTTTCTAAAAACTTCTTAACAATGAACGATCTGAACCGCATGGGTTTGAACTTTCCTGCCCCGAAGAGATATTTATCGTGGTCATAGACTAGGACAAGACCACCTTCAAAGAAAACTCAAGGGCGGACGAACCGATCATACTGACACTTGACACATTGTTTGTGAGCCTCGTTAGCCAAGGAATCATCTCGACACTGCTCATTGAGCTGCTCGAGATATAAAAGACACTCTTCAAGTGGAGTAGTTTCGGGAAGTAGTTCCAATACCAAATTAAGAGAAGGGATTTGGCACTCTATGGGAAATACTATCGCTAGCCCGTAAACGAGTTGGAAAGGAGAAAAACTAGTAGCAGTCTTGACTGAGATTCGATAAGCCCAAACTCTCGAGTACAACATCAAATTCCAATTTGACTTGGATGAATTGATCGTTCGCTGAATAATAGTCTTGAGAGACTTATTAACAACCTCCACTTGACCATTCTCCTATGGGTAGTAAGGTGATGAATGTTCCTGCTTAAACCCTAGTTTTGATGCTAACTTGGACATCATCTTTTTCTGGAAGTGACTGCCATGATCTGGGAAAATCTCCTTAGGAATATTGAACCTAACTACAATCTGGTTAAAAATGAAAGTGAAATTGTTTCCCCATCATTGATGAGCGTCGGCATAGCCTCAACCCACTTATTAAAGTAGTCTACCTCTACAATGATATAGCGATGCCACCTAGATGAAACTAGGTGGCATGTAATAAAATCAATCCCCCACTTGGTGAAGGGACCAACAACAATAATTGGAAACATGGGAGTAGGGTGTGCCTGCATATTCTGAGAGAAGATCTGGCATGAGTGACACTTCATGACTGCCTCTACACAATCTTTTATTAACGAAAAAGTATCCAGCACGAAGAATCTTCTAGGTTGTTGTCAACCTAGACAGGTGACCGCCACATGCTCCTATGTGACAGTCATTCAATACAAGTTCTTCCTCTTCATGAGTGAGATAACGACGAAGAATGCAATCCACTCATATATGATATAAAGTATCATCGAGGATAAGATAATTCTGCTCTTGATGGCATATTTGTCGACACTCATCGCTATAAGCAGAAGATGGGCAATTCAAAGTCTGAAGATACACGTGTATATCTCCATACCAAGGATCTAAAGATGAAATAAGGAAAATATCCCCATTGATCAGTGACTCTTTGGGAAAATTATTACCACTCTTGACCGGAAGTTCCAAGATTATTTCAACAAATACCAAGGACTTGTTAGACTTCGACGAAACAAAATCCAAGTCATATTGTTGTAGGATGACTATCCATCTGTTGGTTTTCCCAAGGATGATCCATCATGTTAACACATATTGAAAAGGGTAATGACTGTGGTCTTGCGAAGTAAGATGTAATGACAGAACCGTTGGACAACATGAACAACTGCCAAAGCAAGTTTCTCAACATGTGTGTAGTGGAGTTCTAGTCCTACCAATCCTCGACTAAGATTGTAGATAACATGCTCTTTGAGCGCATCATCCTCTTGGACCAAGACCATTCCAATAGTAGACTCTGCGAAAACCAAATAGAACAAGAAATCCTCGCCATAATATGAAGGACTGAGCAGAGGGGCAGACATCAGAGCACATTTCAACACTTTGAAAGAGCATTGAGCCACTTCATCCCAACAGAATGGGACCCCTTTCTTCAAGAGACACATAAAATCCTTAGTAATCTCGACATAGTTGGAAACAAAACACCGAAGAAAGTTGGATTTCCCCTATAGAGTTTGAAGCTGGGGGATTGTGCGCGGGGGAGGCAATTGAACTATTGCCTCAACCTTCAGAGGATCGACCATGATCCCTTTAGTTGACATGATAAAACCTAAAAATCATCTTGATGTCACACAAAAACTACACTTATTTGGATTCAAGCAAATCTGATAGTAGCGACACCTCTCAAAGATAAGTCGTAAATGGGAGGGATGATCGGATATGTTACGAGAACGCGATGCCAGATCATCAGGATATGCCTCGACTATGTGCTTGAGGTCATGGAAGGAAAACGACATGGCTTGCTCAAAAGTGGATCCAACATTCTTAAGGCCAAAAGGCATTTTCCTGTACACGAATGTACCACAAGGACAAATAAATGTCGTTTTATGTTGGTCCTTGGGCTTGATCTGAATCTGGTTGTGTTATAACCCTATATTTCATAGTATCACCTGGTGATTGGAATTTCTTCCTCCATTCATTTGACATTGTAAATAATATTTCATCCTGCAAATGATTTCCAAAAAGAAAAAGAAAGGAGAAAATAAGCAGAGTCTACACAGTTAAATTGCAGCCTAGGTTGATGAAAATAAGCAATGACATCCAATAAAAAAAAATTGTGTCTATTCATAGTAGTATACGACTACTATCTAGTGGTACACAACCACTCCTAGTAGCACACAGCTACTAACCAGTGACACATAGTCACTACCAGTGGATCACATCCACCACAATAGCATACAATTATTGTCCGAAGATATACAATCTCCACAAAAATCATATTATATGATATCAACAATGCCATGATATGAATTAAATCATCTAGGCCACTCTTCCACTCACATCTATGAGATTCGGAAGAGAATCTTCCCTCGGAAAGTTAAACATCATCCATGGGTTGTCTAGATTATTCTTCTCAAACATAGAAAAATAATTGTCCATGATTTATGAACCTGGACCATTCAACCTAACTAGGCCATTCTTCTGGCATGATTCATAGTGAAACCTAGAGAGAATGAGTCTTCCCTAGAGAATGATTGTCCCTAATTGCTTAACCTGAACCATTCAACCTAACTGGGTCATTCTTCCGGCATGATTCATAGTGCAACTTGGAGAGAATGAGTCTTCCCTAGGGAATGACTGTTCAAACTATTTCTCGTGGAAATGGTTGTCTTGGACCAACCTCCTACATTGGAACAATCTTCAAAACTGCTCACAACTGTGAACTTTGAAAGATTGTCTGGAGAGGCGAAGCATTTTGTTTGACCACTTCTTAGAGTGACTGCCCAGGAGAATGATTTTCCTAGACCATTCCCCCACACTGGCCACAAGGGGAATCATTGTATATGGTACATCATCAATCTGTTATACCATGATTGTCCATTCTGGACCATTTTCCAAAATACAAAATGATTTTCCATCAAAAAATCTTGGACCACTTTCTGGACTGGAAAGTGACTACCTAACTTGGACCATTTTCCAAACTAGAAAATAATTGACCATCAAGAATCTTGGACCACTTTTTGGACTGGAAAGTGACTGCCCAACCTGGATCATTTTCCAAACTAGAAAATTATTGTCCATATATCAATAACATATCAATGCTCCCTCCCAACCTGGAGAGTAATCACTTCCATTTCCAATAAGGAAGTCATATCCACGAGTCCTATCTTGTCCCTTAAGTATGCAAACTTTTCATCTTGGACAGAGGCTTTACCAAAATATTTTTTATCTTCTCCTTAGTGGAGATATACTGGAGAACTACTTCTCCCTTCTGGACTTTATCCTGCAAAAAATAATGCTTGACCTCAATGTTCTTCGACCTGTCATGGAATATCAGGTTATTTGATAGATTTACATAGCTCTGGTTATCATAATATATCCCGGTCAAATCCAACACCTGATCAAAGAGTCCAGAAACCAGCTTACGGAGCCACACTACTTCCGTACAATCATCACACACTGCAATAAATTTTGCTTCTGCAGTGTTGAGTGCAACAGACTTTTGTTTCCTGCTAGCCCATGATATCGTGGCAATGCTCAAACTGAAACATATCCAAGAAGTACTTCTTATGTTATCTACACTCATTTCCCAATCTGAATCAATAAATCCATGCAGTTGTATATCATAACTCAAACGTCCCACAAAGATATTTCAAGCCATGCTTTGCAATTATTCAATTCTCATGGCTAGGTTCCATCTAGAAATGGCTCAACATGTTTACAACAAAGAAAATTTATGGCCTATTATTCATCAAATACATCAAGGAGCCAATCAATTACCAATACATGGATGGGTCTACTGGATCGGAGTCTCTCAACTTCTTCATATTTTTCATCATGGAAGTTTTCCATGGATTTGCAATCCATCATCCCAAACTTCTGAAGAACCATTTCGATACACTTCCTCTATCACAGGAAGTTTTCACTACGCTTTTGTTGTGCATGAGAGGCTCAACAGTAGGTTGCTTGAATCCATACAAGGTCTTCTTCTATCTCCATACATAGGTCTCTTTATAGTATACCTCAAAACCTTGAGGTTGTTCTACATATTATTCTTCTTCAATTACTTTGTTGAGAAGAACAGACTTTACATCCATATGATGTAAACTCTAACCCATGGATATTGCAAGAGATATAATGGCTCAGCTAGAGGTATATATGGTTACTGGAACAAGCTATCGTCATAGTCTTCTCCCTCCTTCTGGGAGAACCCTTTGGTCCTAAATCTCACCTTGTATCTATCAGTGCTTCCATTCATAAGTCTTTTTCACAATTTCTCACATACATTGTTCTTCATTACAACTTCCTTCCATTCCTTCTGTTTGACTGCTTATAGTAGGTTCAAAACATGTTGTTAGTCTCATGATTCTCGGTATAATAACTGGTTGAATTGGTTGTTCCGACTTTTCTTTCTTTCTTGGAATCTTCATGTTCTTCCTCATGTTTCTCTTCAATGTTGGAGTCCATGGAATATTATGTAGATTCTATGCCCTTCCTTTCTGAAGGTTCCAACTTCTTTGTTTCATCATAGGAACATAAATGTAGATGGACAACCAAGGATATTCAGGGATTATTTTTGAAGAATACTTCTTCTAGAGTCAAATTGAACATGTGTTGCTTATCATGGATGCTACTTCTAATGAAGAACATGGAAAGATACTTTACAGTCTTCATGTATTCTTTAATGGATCACATCATTGAGTATTATCTCCCTCTTAATCCCAATTGCATGCCTGGACGAGCCATATGCATGCTCTTCTTTTGGAATTTTGCAATCAACTCCCTCCATTTGAGAGAGTCCATGCTTTCATCTGCATCCTTCTTGCTTTATGTAAAGTGTCACAATTCTATTCTAGTTTCCTCTTGATTATTGACTTCTTTCTAGTCTGACTCCTTCCGGGTCTCTTAAAGTTTGGTTTTGATTGTGTCCCATACGGAAGTTGTTACTTATATACAATTTTAATAGCTTCCACAGGGATTGTAACCAAAGGTAGTCAATGTACTTCATCGTTTTCAAATGCATTGCTAGTAGTCATTGTAATGGAAATCCTTATATTGTTCTTCTCCCATAGGTATTGTTTCATTGAGACTGGCCATCTTATCTTCTAAGAAATAGATACACATGATATGCATGTAAACATGGTATGTTCAAGGACTATGTTACAGAAGAATATTGTTTACCATGACTAGTAGAAAAAGTTTGCTTCATCCTTCTTGACTTTCTTTGAGGGTTCCTTTTCTTTAACTCGGGACATTAGTTCCTATAGTGACCATATTTTTGACAATTGATGCAATGTATTTTTTACATATCCTTTTCTTGATTGTGTTTCTTCCTTGAGCCAAACTTATTCTTATTCCTGAATTTCTTGAACTTTGTTGTGTAGGCTTGATCATCATCTTTTTTGGGGGATTTCTCTTTTGTGCTAATCCTTGATTCTTCTTGTGCACAACAAGTCCAAAGTTCTTCAAATGTGGGATACTTCGTTCTTGTGTTCATGTTTGCGGAAAATGCATCCCATGTCTTGGGAAGGACATTGAGTACTATATTTACTAGTTCCTTTTCTGAAATGATTTCCTCAATAGCTTTTAGTTGATCTCTTAACTGAGAGATTCTTACAAGTATGATGTTATGTTGTCATCATCATTTATTTTCATGTCACGGAGGTTATTCTTCAGACTCATCACTTTTCCAATATTTCTGACTAAGAAGAGGTTAGTTAGGGCATCGTATATCTTCTTAGATGATTCAAGATGAGTAATGTAGGATATCAAATGGTCATTTACAGAGTCCACTATGATGCTCATAGCATTTGTGTCATTGTCCTTGAAATTCTCCATAACTGCAATGTTCTGAGGTTCCTTCTCTTTTCCCGCTTCAAACTGTGGTTCCATGATCTTTCCTTTCACAATATCCAACACTTTATTCTTGGCAAGGCTGAGGTCAATCCTTGTCGTCCATGCTCTGAAGTTAGAAGCCCCTTAGAACTTGTCTTCTAACTTCAAAGAGTTGTAAATGTGTTGAACCTGCACAGAATAGATATATCTAGAAAAAAACACCCACATTTTATTGGGCCCGAGATATGATCAGTTTTATGACAGTGATTAGACACTTTTTCCGAATGTATATATGTGTTTTTCATGTTTTGGAGAAGAATTTTGAAGAATTTTGTGCCAAAACGCTATGATCAACACCAGTTATGTATAATTCGTGTTTGATGTCGATATTGAGTATAATTCATCACGTTTTTATGTTTCCAAGGATCTAATTCATGTTTTTTTGTGTTATAGGGCAAAATTGCATCACGTTTCTGCTTCCGACACTCATTCTGGCACTCCATCCAGTGCTCAATCCGGTATCCGATCCGACACTCCATCCAGCACCGCGTCCTACACAAAAATGGTGGACGATTTGGAGGTTATGGTATTGGCGGCCAGTGGTGGGCGAATCAGGAACATTGGTTTTGCTCGTGCTTGACCTCTCCAACTACTGAACTCTTAACAACTCAGTTTAGGTTGTTGAGCAGGGCGATTATTGGCTCGCTCTATTTCGGCAGTTAGGGCACCATTAATGTAATTTTCCATTTTTAGAAGTGGTTTGACCCTCTAGTTGTCGACCACTTTTTTCTTTAAATATTATAAATACCACAATGGTGGTCAGACAGAAGTTAAATAGTAGAAGAAGTAGAGGATTAGAGACAAACACGATTTTCCTCTGTTTTTGCATTTTCCATTGCCAGAATTATATAAAACTGTGTTTTTGAGTTTTCTTGGTGAAATTGATTTGCTGAGTTCGTGGTGTGCCTTTGAGAAGTGACCATGACTTTTGTGGGGGCCCACCAGCAGTCTGATAACTATTTTTTAAGTTATTTATGCATGTCATAGCTTAGATGTCTCTTTTTATTTCTTGTACATGAACTATTCTTTTATTTCTTTGCTTTCTAATTTGTTGTTGTAGTTTAATTATTTTAACTCTCTTTTGCAGGTTAGTGTAAAGGCTTGTGTTAACATGCATTGATTTTGTAGCTAGGGACGAATTTGCAAATCCATACACTAACCCTGTGTGCAATTAAAAGTTAGATTGTGTTTTATTCATGCTTTTAGAATTAAGTTTAAAACAGAGTTTGAAACATAATAGAACAAAGTTTTATTTCATATTTTCTTTAACGAGGATTCGGTGGATGGATAGGGTTAGTTTCAGTTTTTAATTGTAGATTGTTTATTTCATTTTTATGTAGATCTTGCTTAACTAGTTATTGGTTAATGTATTCATTAGTTTACTTTTTATATGTCATGTTTTAATTCTTGTTTTTAAGAACTTTTTTTCTTGCACTTTGAATTGTTAAAATAGATATAGCATGGTTTCACTTTATGTACTTTCTTTCCTAGAATTAGATTGCAATTCCAGTTTTTAGTTAATGCTTAAATCTAATTATGAATTTTGCTTACATAGCATAGAAGTACAATTAAAATCTTGCTATATTGTTGATGGTTAATAGTCACATGAATATGCAGGGTAATTAACATTGTTTCTGTAATGGCTAAGTTCTCATTGGATTGTTTAATCCATACCTTTCACTTTGCTATTGAGATCAGTATTGATCTTATACCGCTTGAATTATCTTTTGTTGTCAAGTGCCATTGAGATATTATAAGACACCGAAGACATTCACACAACCACCAACACTATATTTGAGTCTCTCATAGGTTAAAAGATAGTTTATTGCTTTCATAGATCAAATGATAGTTTTATTGTTGTTGAAGGATAGATAGTCTTTTGCTTTGGTAGATTAAAGAGCAGTTTTGTTTATCATAGATTAAAAGTTAGTTGTTAGTTCTTCTTTCTTTCAATTTAGTAGATTTCCTTTTATGATTAGAAATAGTTTTGAAGTTTGAATTAAGAATAGAATTCACTTGCCTCTTAGCTTAGTTAGTTGTTCAATGAGTAGTTTTAATTAGTTTACTTGCAGTAGAAGTTATCTTAGGGTAGTTAGTTGTTTACTTTCTTTAGTAGGTTACTTGTTTCCTTGTCTATTCTTGCTTTGATAGTATAGTTGTTTATTTACTTGCTTTCATAGGGTAGTTGCTCATTGAATTTAGGTAGGCTAGTTAAAGTAGTTTGCTTTTGCTATTTGTTTATTGTTATGCTTAATAGTTGCTTTTGCTTATTGTCATGATTGAACTAGTTTCCTTCAAGTAGGGTTTTCATTTGTTTTACTAGAACTATCCATCGATCCTTGGTCCAAAATTACTTAGCTTACATAGTTTCAAGTTGCTTCGTAGGGTTTTCTCATTAGATAGGTTTGCTTGAATAGATTATCCCTTAGATAGCCACTTCCTTAGTTAGACTATACTACTATCAACCCTTCTACCTTTGGCATATATTTTTCTACAACTCTAAGTTTACTTACCCCGAGTTGACAATTTAATTGAGGGTTTTTAGTGTGTTTTGAGTGCATATAGAACACCCATCATTTTTGGCGTCGTTGTCGGGGAGTTATCTCAAGGTAAGAAGTAGTTAGGAAATAAATAATTCCTAGACCATAGCATTAGATTGGTGATGGGGGGACTTTAAGACGAGAGGTAAGAACCTGCGCATCTGCTATTGCAAGCTCCCCCAAACCCAATGGTATTTTTTTCTTTTCATTTTTGTTTTCTTTCATGAATAGACCTAGAGATCCAAAAGGTAGATACATTAAATCTAAATCATACCTTTCAACCAAGGTTCCTTCCGATCTTTTTGGGGGAAGGGACGTTCCACTTATAAAATCTGCAGACCGATACAAAAAAAAACAGGAGCTAGCTTAACTCAAAGAGATAAAATAGTCTATGAAGAAACTAACACAAGGAGCACTATAGAACAAGAAATTGAAGCATCAATCATATTGGGACAAGAGGCAAGACCACTCAAGCCTTCCGCAAAACAAAACAATACAACCTTTGTTTTTACACCACCACCAAGAAATCCTAACTTTGAGGACATCATAGACCCTGGATAGGTGAATCTTTTGTTTGGTAGTTTAGCCAATGTAATTGTCTCTCAAAACGACACAGAAACCTTAGCACCAATAGTCTCAACCAACTCGAGTAGAGTCCTAGACATCCAATCCATAGGAAGATCTTTTCACCAAAGGGAAACCTTGTTCTCTTCAAATATAAAACCACCTAGGTACTCTCTTTTTGGAAACCAAGCCAATATGGATGATCAGGAAGACCATAACAATGTAAGACATGAGGAGGAAGAAGAAACTGGGAACCAAACCGAAACTACCTTCGGGTTTCCAATTTTGGACACCACTGCAAATGTCAACATGGAGAATATTCCTCTCTCTGCATTGCCTACCTTTTATGGTAAAAATAGTGAAGATCCAGACACCTTCCTATTTGAATTTGACATCTTTTGTAGGAGCTACAACTATGTACAAGATGCCTAGAAACTAAAAATCTTTCCTACCGCCCTCAAAGAATCTGCACTAAGATGGTTCATGGGGTTGGGAGAATCCAGTGTTAGGTCTTGGGAAGCCATGAAAGACATATTTCTTAAGAAGTACCAAGACTACTGCAAGACCAAAGAGTCTCATAATGACATATTTAAAATCCAACAGTTAGAAGACGATACCCTTGAAGATTATATGGAAAGATTTGGTTATATCTCCCAGAAGTCAAAATACCATGACCGCCCAGAGGATGCAATTACGGATCTTTTCCTTAAGGGAATTTCAGAAAAGTATCTAGATATGATTAACCTGATGGCATCGAGTAACATCTCCCATAAACCATTTTCCGAAATATGTGAAATGTGTAAAAATTACTCAAGGAGTAGGGCCAAAATAGGGAAGAATGTTCGGGACCCTTATAATAGAAACTTAAAACCAGTTAGTTCATGCGGTATCAAAAGAGCAGAGATAGGGATCCTTTTAGAAAACTTCAAGACAGATATCTTAAGCACAATAGGTTACCAGTTGGACACCCTAAAAATAAAAAGAAACAGGAGGAGGAAATGCAACAATGAGCATATATTTCCCAAGATGTAGGAGGAATCATTCCTCAAGGGAATGCCCATTAGATGACATTTCAGTTTGTGGCTTCTGTACAAAAGACCATTCAAATGAGAAATGTCCATCATTGTTGGGTTTATTATCCATCTATAGGAGTGGAGATGCTAGGGAGTCTTCTTATGCACCTAGGAGGCCATAGCATCCCACATACCCAGATCTACAATCTCAAGTTCCACCCTATTATCAACAACAACAACAGTGGAACCCACCAGGTTGGAAAAACCGGTCTACTCAATACCAACATCCTTGGCTTCAAGGATGGAGAGGAGGACATAACCAAGGAAACCCTCAAGCTCGACCTATCCCTATGTCCAACCATTCTTATCCTCACTTCCCATCGAACACTCTACAACTTCTGCCAGGTTTTGTTCCACCACCTTTACCTCATATTCCACAATAACAACCACTACAATACCAAAATGCAAGCTACCCAAGACCAACACTATTACCAGCACAACCAGTGTCAAATCCCAATAATAATCCCCCTCAACCTCTTCGCAATGTTGAGATGTAGGCCTTCCTGACATATGTTATTACTCTCGTTCCATTACAGGAAATTCAACTAAGATCGGGAAAATTTTTGGATAGGCAAAGACCTCCAGTAGTTATCCAGGAAGAAGAAGAAGAAACCACCAAACAAACCACTGATGACAATAGGTGGGAATATGTTATCATCCCGAAGAACCAAGAACCCAAGATTCCCCAAAATGAACCTTCACAAATTACAAAGGTCCCTCCTTATCCAGACCGATTGGTAATCGAGAAACCTACCACTCGACCGGAATTTGACATCTTGAATGAATTGAAGAATATTTGTGTCAAGATTCCCCTGCTTCAAGCCATTAAAGATATTCCAATCTACAGTAAGGTAGTCAAATAATTGTGTATTAAGAAGCCAGGTAGGAAGAAAAAGGACCCTCTTACAGTACATTTGGTAGGAGGAATTTCTGAGTACATATCAAAGCAGCCAAAACTAGAAAAATATGGGAACCCAGGAAACCCCGTAGTGACCATAACCATTAATGAGATTTCCATTGGAAACACTCTCATAGACCTAGAGGCAGCCATCAATGTTATGACTGCTACTACCTTGGAACAATTACAATTACAACCTCTTCTTCAGCCTACCCCGACCATTTTGGAATTAGCAGATAAGACTAGGGTTATACCTGAAGGAATTTTAGATGATATCATGGTTACTTTAGCCTCATGGGAGTACCCAGTAGATTTTCTTGTCATTCACTCAAAGGATCCTGCCAAAGGCCATCCTGTCATTTTGGGAAGACCTTGGCTAGCAACAACCAATGCATTTATTGGTTGTAGGAAGGGGAAATGACCATCTCAAATGGTCTCTCCATCCAGAATCTCACCATTTACCCTCCAACCCAACCTATTATGGAGAATCTATGGTGGATTGAATGTCCATATGAGAATGGGGACTGGGAAGAACCTGTATTGTCAAGTGACCATGCATGGGCACTTCAGGAGCACACAATAGAAAATGTGCTAAACCAGTTTATTTCTGCTATCACGTGTAGATTTTCCACAGTCTTTTCCCCAATTTGAGTACATGTTTGGGGAAGAATTTCAAGAAACATTGGACCCATCCATTTTGTATTCGACATCTTTTATCTTCAATATATATGAGTCTACCATGTCTTATACTATGCCCTACGAGATTAGTCCAGGGAAATTTTTACATATCAACTATGGGCTAGATAAAGACCAACAGAAACGGTTAGTAGATATCCTTAAAGAACAATCAGGAGAATTTGCCTGGGAATACACTGACATGAAGGGTATACACCCTGACACATGCATCCATCACATATATACCCAGCGGTAAGTAACACTTGTTAGGCAACCCCAGAGAAGGATGAACCCATCACTTAAAGATATAGTCAAGGACGAGATCCAAAAGTTGTTAAATGTCAGATTTGTCTATCCCATCTCCAACAATAAGTGGGTATCCCTGCTTGTAGTGGTTCCAAAGAAAGTGACCGGGAAATGGAGAATTTGTGTTGATTTTCGGGAACTCAACAAAGCCACTCTAAAATATTACTTTCCCCTCCCCTTCATTGACCAAGTTCTAGATACATTGTCTGGAAACAAGTATTTTTCCTTTCTAGATGGGTACAGCGGGTACAATCAAATTCTTATAGCACTCGAGGACCAGAACAAAACTACCTTTAATTGTCCTTGGGGCACCTATGCCTATAGGGTCTTACCATTTGGGTTGTGTAATGCTCCTACCACATTTCAACGAGCAGTATTAGGGATATTTGTCGATATTATTCATGATTGTGTGGAGGTCTACATGGATGACTTCACAGTCTATGGTAACACTTACCAAGAATCCTTATACAACTTAGAAAAAGTCCTCATCAGATGCCACGAAATGAACCTATCTCTAAGTCATGAAAAATGAAAAATGTTTTTAACTGAAGGAGTGGTTCTAGGACATCATGTTTCATCTGAAGGGATAAAAGTCGATCCTACAAAGATTGAGGTCATCGTCAAACTTCCACCCCCCAAGACTCAGAAAGAGGTGAAAATATTTCTTGGACATGCTAGCTATTACTGGCGGTTTATTGAAAATTTCACAAAGATTGTTTCACCTGTGTTTGGATTGTTAATAAAAGATGTTGATTTTGTTTGGACTGAGCAATGTCAAACTGCTTTTAAAACCCTGAAAGCTAAGTTGTCTATGGCACTAGTTCTTAGAGGGCCCAATTGGACTCTCCCATTTCATATATCCACTAATGCCTCCAACACCGCAATAGGAGGGGTATTAGGGAAAAAAGAGGACTAACAGTCCTATGCCATTTTTTTTAGCAAGAACTTGTCCCCTGCCGAGTTGAACTACACAATCACCGAAAAAGAATTCTTGGCATTTGTTCATGCTATTAACAAGTTTCGTCAATACATTACAGGTTATGAAGTATTTGTACGCACCGATCATTCTGCCATTAGATTCCTCATGAATAAACCCTTAACTAATGGTCGAGTGACTAGGTGGATCTTGTTATTGCAAGAATTTAATATCATTGTGCTTGACCGACCTAGAAAGGATCATGTAGTAGCTGATTTTATTTCACGAATAAAAAATGAGGATGATGATATCCCTGTAGATGATAGTTTCCTAAATGAGCATCTTTTTTCCCTCTTTGTCAATAACCCATGCTTTGCGTATATGGAAAACTATATGGCTACTAGGAAGTTACCATCTCATTTGTCACCTCATAAAAAGCAAAAAATTATTACACAGAGTGCTAATTACTCTTAGGTTGGTCATGATCTTTTTCGCACAAGTCCTGATTTGATTATTCGTAGATGTGTCTGAGAGGACGAGGTACCTGAAATACTACGAAGTTGTAATGATGGACCATGTGGTGGCCATTTTTCTAACAAACGTACATCATATAAGGTGTTACATGCAGGTTACTATTGGCCTATCATTTTCAAAGATGTTGCCAAGTATGTGAGAAGTTGTGATAGTTTCCAAAGGATAGGAAGACCTATGTCAGCTAACGAAATGCCTTTGCATGACCAAGTTATGATATAACCCTTCAAAAAATGGGCCCTTGACTTTGTAGGACCAATTTCACCCATGTCCCGTAGGAAGAACTATATTTTGGCTTGTACGGACTATGTCACTAAATGGGTAGAGGAAAAATCCCTATGCAGGGCTACAAAGAAGTTTGTTGTTGAATTCATATATGAATACATCTTTACCCGCTTCGGTGTCCCTCGTGAAATTGTTACCAACCAAGGCACTCAATTCACTTCCAAGCTGATGAGAGAGCTAACAGAGAAATATGGGATTAAACATTGTAAATCTTCTCCATACCATCTGCAAGCCAATGATCAGGTAGAATCTACAAACAAAGTTATGGAATCCATCTTGACCAATATTATCCAATTACATCATCGGGATTGGGCTGATAGGCTCCCAGAGGCTTTATGGGCATACCGGACCACCTGGAGAAATACTATTGGGCATACCCCTTATGAGCTAGTGTACGGGAAACAAGTACTTCTACCAATAGAATTCCAAGTAAGGACCTTCCGCATTTCCACAGAATTGGGATTGAACTTAAATGAGGCTCAAAAGAAATGATCCCTACAATTGAATGAGTTGGATGAAATCAAGCAAGATGCTATCCAACAGACGATATTAGTCCAAAACCAGAGGATCAAGTGGCATGACAATTTTATTAAGAAGAAACACTTCCAACCTGGTGATTGGGCTCTATTGTTTGATTCCTTATTCAAAACCTTCAAAGGCAAACTCACCACCTGGCGTTTGGGCCCTTATGAGGTAGACATTGTATATGACAATGGAGCTGTAAAAATTAAAACAATTGATGATGGACAAGTCTCCATTGTAGTAAATGGACACCGACTCAAATTTTATCATAAGCCCATTTCCAAAGAGGATTTTCTGCAGGTCATGTCAACTGACAAGGCATTGGCCTTAGTAGATGGGGAATTCCCCCCTTGTTTTTGAAATTTTTTCTGAATTTCCTACTGTTTATATGTAAATAGTTTTTGAATTTTGTTAATAAGGAAATTCTAGAGATTTATGTAAGTATTTATTTCACCAAGAGTACACAGTTTCAAGGATATTTCTTCAAAACATTGTTACACTTAAATTTTGTGTCTACTAAAGCATCAAATGAATATTGACTTGCTATAATTAGCCATATTTTTGCAAAAAAAATCATTTTTTAAGGCATTCTAAAGAAGTTGCTCTTGAAACTCTTCACCACTGTATAAGCCAATGATACCATAACTATCAGGCCTAGAGGTCTCTCGTACAGTTTTTCCAAGAAACCTGAGTAAGTGAGTCAAGTGTCTTTATCAAAGAGTAACAAGGAAGTATAATTAGTAGTTAGTCATGGAAACATTACAATAACTACAAAAGAAGAAAGTGAGTTGAGCCTAGAGATACCTTTCTGTTATTTCTCAATGGTACCATACACTACACACTAAATATCTTGATTATATCGTATCTTTAGATAGGGCACGTCTGCTTAAGTACCCCTTACATTGGGACAATCAATAAGTAATATAACAGAAAGGCATCCTCTAACATAAATACCATCCCAATTGAAAAAAAAGAAAGAAAATTTTGTTTTCAGAGTTGTCCCCCCATCTTCTTGCATAAAGAAATCTTATACTAAAATCTTAAAATATGGAGGGCTAGTCTCCGAGGGTGTAAGAGGCTAACCCGCCAGGATATTGAGCAGGTCTACTGACAGCAGGTATTGGCCTGTGGTATGACTAGGTAAACCCGCCAGAGTACTGAACAGGCTTGCTGACAGCGAGGCATTCTACCTAACGAGGATGGTAATCTAACAAAAATAAATAATAAATTTAAACTTGTCCTAATGTGCGGCATTACTTGCAGACAAATCTGACATGAAGTACGTGTGGTTAAGCTAAGGTTAATGAACTCCATAAACTTTTTATTGGGAAATAACTCTAAGACTATCTTGAAACTCTCTTGCCTACCTCTTCTTATCTATATATAGGATCTCTTATCCTATAGGTGGGGCCATCTCCTAACTGTCTCGTCAGACCAATCCATGAAATTTATCTTTACACTTGGCATACTATAAATCTTTAGCTATTGGGGGAACTAACTGGTTTCCTATACTTTTGATTGTGAGGTTTCACAATACTTAGGTGTTGGGGAGGGGTTCATGAGCTGACAAATGATCATTGCCTAGATAAATAAATCTTTGTAAGAATTTTTTTATTATTTCCATGATACAGGTTATTACATTAATAGTCATTTTATTTTTGAAGTGTTAAACTCTTGTGTGCTATAAATTACTGAACATATACTTAATAGACCACTCTTTATCAGTTTATCTTTCATTACAAGTTGTACATTGTAGGATTGATCGTACATTTTTTATGCTTGCTATAACCTGATCATTGTAGGTTTGACATTATATGTCATATACAAGAGGATTGAGTGAGCATGATGGGAAAATCAACAACAATGGAGCATTCTAGATCTGCTCATTAACCACTATGATTGTCAAAAACATTTTAAATTTGCAGGCTATCCATTACAAGAGGTGAAAATGTATTTAACACAGAGGTGTCATATGAAGTGTCGTATGAGGTTGTTCGACAACACAGGTATTCCAACAGAGGACGAACACCTTAAGTAACCACTCACATAACTAGATCAAAGATCAACACATCGATGTTTTCACGTGGTAAAACCCCTATGGGGAAACATCCACGGCCCCAGCCAACATGGCCACTTGGAGCAGTTTAATAATGCAAAGAAAAAGATTACAAAGATATTTTACAAGAGAGTTTCTCACAATCGATCATCGGTAAATGACCCTCCATGCTCTTTAAATAGAGATCATGGACCAATCAGGTGTTAAGCCACGGATCAATGGTCATTAAGATCGAGGAGAGTATGAACCGTCGGATCACTCTATGTCGGG
>JZKD02S1985402.1:511016-526761 GCA_000966675.3 Picea glauca
GAAAGTTAAGAAATACTTGCACCCAAAAAAAGAAGGAGAAGAAAGTGGACCACACAAATCACTGTGAACAAGCTGCAAAGGACCCGAGGCATGCCAAGAGGCACGTTTGTCAAAACTATCCCGATGATGTTTACCGAGAACACAACCGGAAAAAACATTATCTTTGCATGAAACAAGAGGAAGACCAGTCACCATCTGTTGATTACATAGTTGTTGCAATGAGCGATAGTGTAGATGACCAAACCGCTCATGCCAAAGTTTGCTCAAGTCATCGCTATGAGTAACAAAAACTGATGAAAAAGATGATGACCCAAAGTTGTCAAACTTGTACAACCTAGTAATATCATCAGCAATTCCAGTTGCAAGAACATGCTTAGGATCTTTTAGATCCTTCATTACAACTTGGTGAGGTGAAAACTCAACGGTTTTTCCTTCACCTAAATGAGTGATTTGATATACTGATAGAAGGTTACAAGAAAGATTTGGAACACATAATACATCATTGAAATGACCATTTTCTACTTGAAATGTTCCAGATCCTACAACACTAAGAGATCTATCATCGCCAACAAATATTTGCTTGGTGTTACATTCATTTAGAGCGGAAAATATGGCGTTATCCTTAGCCATATGATAAGATGATCCTGAATCAATAAGCCACTCATCAGAAGAATAAGTAGTAGTAGAAGTTGTACTGAAAGAAAAACCAGAAGCAGAAAGTGCATGTCCATGAGAAGAAGAAGAATCAATACTGATGTTGTGTTTTTTCATTGTTGCTTCTAAGGCTGCCATCTTCTTGAAACATTTGGACTCATCATGACCATCTTTATTACAAAAGTTTCAATGTCTCTTAGTATTTTTACTTTTATATTTTTCTCTTTTGTCACCATTAGGAGTTGAAGTTGTCTGAGCGGGTTTGGGACCCTTAGGTTGTTTGTTGTTGTAGCAAGGATGTTGTTTCTTGGGATACTTGGGTTTATCTTTCTGCTGGGCAACTAAGGCTTTGTTTGAGGTACATGCAGTGTTGATCACTCCAAGTTGTACAAGCTTATCTTCCTCTCTAATCAAAGAAGCACAAAAGGACTCAAGAGTGGGTTTTACATAAGCTTTCCCTAGAGCCTCTTTCATGGCATAAAAGGTAGATACAAACACAGAATATGCACTACCTAGCTTAGAAAGAATAAGATATATGCAATGGTGTTCCTCCATTACTATCTTACATTCTTCACATAAAATTTTGAGTGTTTTAAACTTAGATAGATAGTCTCCAAGGCAAGAGAAATCACTTGGACTCAAGGTCAGTATTTGATTTTCTAACTGTTGTGATTGAATAATATTGAGTTTACCAAACACAGATTCAATCGTGTTCCAAGCTTCTTCGGGGTCATCAATTCCTTGAAGGTGGTACCTTAAATTAGGAGAGATGGACATTCTGATTAGTCCACGTGTTTCGTCATTCCTATTATCCCATTTGGCTTTCTTATCATCATCAGTGGGGGTTGTTTCCTTTCCCAAGGTAATCCGGTACAGGCCTTTACTTCTTAATAAATCTTCCATATGGGATTTCCATTGGAAGTAGTTGTTGCTGGTAAGCAAGACGTTACTTGGAGAATCCATATTAAATATGCAGATAATGCAGATTTAAAAATTGAAACTAATGATCCGGATGGAAAGATCTCGAAAAGTTATGCGGTTTAAAAAAAACGACACTGAAAACGGACTTCCGGTGTGAGAGTTATGTCGTTTTTAAAAAAGGCATAACGGTAACCAAATAACCACGTGATAGCATAAGCTACTTTATGAAGTGACCCACTTTTATAAAGAGAAGTGGGGATCACTTTTACACTGAAGTTACCTTATAAAAGAAAAGTTGCATGTAAAATAAATAACTCTAGAATATAAAGCTACTTATGGTGATTCACTTTTATACTTGAAGTGAAATGCACTTTACATTTTTTAGCATGAACATTTTCAAAAAAAGTAACAAAAGAGAGACTTGAACTCAAGACCTCTTACTTAATAAGGCAAGTTTTAACCAAATGGTCTAGCAAAACATATTGTAATGTTCAGAAGGAGGATTGGGGGTGTTGTTGGTGTTGTTGTTGTTGTTGTTGTTGAAGACGGCCTTGGAGAGCATGCTCGAAAAAATCTATTTTCACACAAGAAAAAAAATCCGCTTCTCGATGACAACAAGGGTTAGATCTCGGTTAGCTTACTCGGAAGATGCACATTTTCCTATTTGTTTCTGATTTGCCGAGATCGCACAGGGCGTGGGGCAAAGAGCATACGCAGATCTAAAAGAGTAGCAACCCGGAAATAAAAAAATACAAACCAAAATACAATCAAAATAAAACTTTGCAGAAATTTTAAAAATGTGTATTCAGACTTTATACCTCAGGATCTGACTGTAATGGTCGTATCTTGGGCAAACGAAAACCTTTTCGAGTGAAACGAAAAGTGTTCATGAATGAAACAAGTGCTCCAGATGCAATGGAATGGTCCTCTTAGCCCATATATGTACAGAAATGCCAGAAAATGGAGATGAGACAACTCGGCTTCACGATCTCGATCTACAACAGGAGCGGGTCTTCAAACTGGCTCTGATACCATGTTCGACAACAAAGGTATTCCAACAGAGGATGAACACCTTCAGTAACCACTCACATAACCAGATCAAAGATCAACACACCGATGTTTTCACGTGGTAAAACCCCTACGGAGAAACATCCATGACCCCCGCCAACGCGGCCACTTGGAGCAGTTTATTAATGCAAAGAAAAATATTACAGAGATATTTTACAAGAGAGATTCTCACAATCGATCATCGGCAAATGACCCTCCATGCTCTTTAAATAGAGATCATGGACAAATCGAGTGTTAATCCATGGATCAATGGTCGTTAAGATAAAGGAGAGTATGAATTGTCAGATCACTCTATGTCGGGAACATATCGTGACCGTCGTATTTCCTAACTACAAATGCATACTAATGCATACTAAAGAAACACACTAAGAAACACACTTTTACCTAATGACATATTAGACCAAGTACATCTTAACTAACTCCTACGTGTCTAAATATCCTAACAGAGGTGTCGTACGAAATGTCGCATGAGGTGTCGAACGAAGTTCCATGAGTTACACACCAGTAATTGTCCTAGATTCCAGGTAACCAGAAATCAATGACATTCAATTGAATTGGTTGCAAGAAATTGATTGAAGATGTTTTATATGTTCATGATCAAATGTCCAAGTCAAAATACTTGGACATTGATCTAACTTCGCATCATTACATTTCCCCCAAAAATGAGCCTTTGAATTCGAAATTCCCACACATGGAAGCTTGTGCGCACATGTTTGCAACCTACTCCACCATAGGCGCATTCAAATTCGGGCTGGGTAACCTTTATCTCAATTCGCCCTTGCCATTTGCTTTGCCCTGCGTTAAGAAATCGTGCCCAGCCTCTACCATTTCTTCCCCTGTTTGAATTACGCTCGGCCCGTGCCCAATTCATGCCATCTCTTGGCCTGTTCACGCCCTTGCCTAGTGAATTTCGCCTCTGCCACAATGCCTAAGAGGTATGAACCCTCTTCCTATGCAGATATTTTTGTCATTCCCGAATTTGCACAATGCAGAGAGGTGTTTTTGCGCGCAGGCTGGGGGGCATTTTTGTCTAACTTGTAGGGCCATGATGATGGCCTCTCCATGCAGTTTTCCCTCGGTTTCGATGGGAACACAACGCGCGTACGGTCTCTTTCCTTTGAAGTCTCAGAAGAGTCCATTGTTGAAGCTACGAAGCTTCCAAGAATGGGAGATAGATGGTTCAAAAACCACCAACTGTCACGTTCAAGTTATAACAGGGTTTTTAAGCCCAAATTCCAAAACATTTCAGGAGCAAAAGGATATTCTAAGGAATGGATAAAGGATGAATTGATCAACCCTCTCATCGTCATCACAAGGTTGATTACATGTGAAGGTAGATACTCCACTTTCAAAGCTTGTCATTTCAAATTGCTGGCTCATTTTCAGTTCAACAAACCTTTAAACTTCCCCTTCTATTTTCTAAAAGGCTTGGAGAAGATGTTCTCTCAAGTGAGGAAGAATGTAACTAACCCCCACAACAGCCTCTTTCACCATGGCTTGATCAAACTCCTTGTTTTATCTGAATTAGAGAAACATGAGAAAACTTAGGATGCATTTATCTATCAATTTGCAAACTCTCACTTGACAATTAAGACCGGCAAAAAGCCACTAGGCGTAAGAACTATCTCTCCATCCAAGCCTCGCTCTCCAAGAACTCCAAAACCCCTTGCACAAACCCTCTCTTTGTCGGAACAATACAAAAAGCTTGTTGATATCCCTGCTTCCTCCTCGGGTAAAAAGACCAAGAGCAAAGACCTAAAGAAACCTGTTGTTAACCCCTCGATGCCTTCAATCTCTCTTGATCCCACACCTAAAAAGCTCCAAGAAGTGATTCAACAATACTTTCCCATCATTCACACAAATAGGAGGGGAGCCAATCAATTTGGTAAAGGACCCTTTCGAAAGAGTACTTGGAGCACAAGAACAAAACCTTATGCAAAACCTATGCCTGCTTCGGATCTTATCCAAGTGTCCTCCGATCTTGAGAGCCCTCACAAGAGACTTAGGGAGGTTTCTGCGGATGGACTAGAGCCACTAAGAAAGAAAAATCAGAACCTACCTCTCCTTACCAATACCCCATCACTCCTACTTCACCCATGCCTACTCTAGATCCTAAGAATGATAGATTGTCCACATCCCTCAATGGATCTAAGCCTACCTCTGAGATCACTATTTTTTTCCCAGCCATTGAGAAGCTACAAAAAGAAAATTCTCAGCTTCTCCAACAGTTGGAAGAAAGGAAGGCAATAGACACACACCTTCATCGTGATAATACATTCCTCCAAGTAAAGGTTAACTCCCTTCAACGGTTGGTTGATGAGATGACCAAATCCAACCGCAGCCTTAGAACACAACTGAAGCAACACAAGAGGCATAAGGCAAAGTCTTCACAGCAAGAAGGAGAATCTTCCAAAGTTGATCCTCCTCAGCAAGCCTAGTCACGAGGGGTAATCTTTTTTTGTTTGCAGTGGGACCTGCAAAATCGTAAGTGTGGGAGTAATGTTGGGCCCGAGATATGATCAGTTTTATAAAAGTCATTAGACACTTTTGCCGAATGTATATATGTGTTTTTCATGTTTTCAAGAAGCTTTTTAAAGAATTTTGTGCCAAAACGCTATGATCTACACCAGGTATGTATAATTTGTGTTTGATGTCGATATCGAGTATAATTCATCACATTTTTATGTTTCCAAGGATATAATTCACATCTTTTGGTGTTACAGGGAAAAATCGCATCACGTTTCTTCTTCCAGCACTCAGTTCGGCACTCCATCCAGTACTTGATCCGATATCTTGTACGACACTCCGTCCAACACCGCGTCTTGCACAAAAACTGTGGGCAATTTGGCGGTTATGGTATTGGCAGCGAGTGGTGGGTGAATCAGGAACATGGGTTTTTCTCGTGCTTTCCCCCTCTAGCTACTGAACTCTTGACAACTCAGTTTAGGTTGTTGAGCAAAGCGATTATTGGCTCCCTCTATTTCGGCAGTTAGGGCACCATTAATGTAATTTGTCATTTTTAGAAGTGGTTCGACCCTCCAGTGGTCGACCACTTGGTCTGTAAATATTATAAATACCACTATGGTGATCAGACAGAAGTTAAGCAGTAGAAGAAGTAGAGGATTAGAGACAAACACGATTTTCCTCTGTTTTTGCATTTTCCATTGCCAAAATTATATAAAACTGTGTTTTTGAGTTTTAATGGTGAAATTGATTTGTTGAGTTCGTGGTGTTCCTTTGAGAAGTGACCACGACTTTCTAGGGGGCCCACTAGCAGTCCGGTAATTGTTCTTTAAGTTATTTATGCATTTCATAGCTTAGATGTCTCTTTTTATTTCTTGTACATGAACTGTTCTTTTATTTCTTTGCTTTCTAATTTGTTGTTGTAGTTTAATTATTTTAACTCTCTTTTGCAGGTTAGTGTAAAGGCTTGTGTTAAAATGCATTGATTTTGTAGCTAGGGATGAATTTGCAAATTCATACAATAACCATGTGTGCAATTAAAAGTTAGATTGTGTTTTATTCATGCTTTTAGAATTAAGTTTAAAACAGAGTTTGAAATGAAGTAGAACAGTTTTTTATTTCATGTTTTCTTTAACGAGGATTCGGTGGATGGATAGGGTTAGTTTCAGTTTTTAATTGTACATTTCTTATTCCATTTTTATTTAGATCTTGCTTAACTAGTTGTTGGTTAATGTATTCATTAGTTTACTTTTTATATGTCATGTTTTAATTCCTGTTTTTTAAGCACTTTCTTTCTTGCACTTTGAATTGTTAAAATAGATATAGCATAGTTTCACTTTTTGTACTTTCTTTCCTAGAATTAGATTGCAATTCCGGTTTTTAGTTAATGCTTGAATCTAATTATGAATTTTTCTTACATAGCATAGAAGTACAATTAAAATATCGCTATATTGTTGATGGTTAATAGTCACATGAATATGTAGGGTAATTAACATTGTTTCTGTAATGGCTAAGTTATCATTGGATTGTTTAATCCATACCTTTCACTTTGCTATTGAGATCAGTATTGAGCTTATATCGCTTGAATTATCTTTTGTTGTCAAGTGCCATCGAGATATTATAAGACATCGAAGACATTCACACAACCACCAACACTATATTTGAGTCTTTCATAGGTTAAAAGATAGTTTCTTGCTTTCATAGATCAGAAGATAGTTTTATTGTTGTTGTAGGATAGATAGTCTTTTGCTTTGGTAGATTAAAGAGCAGTTTTGTTTATCATAGATTAAAAGTTAGTTGTTAGTTCTTCTTTCTTTCAATTTAGTAAATTTCCTTTTATGAATTAGAAATAGTTTTGAAGTTTGAATTAAGAATAGAATTCACTTACCTCTTAGCTTAGTTAGTTGTTCAATGAGTAGTTTTAATTAGTTTACTTGCAGTAGAAGTTATCTTAGGGTAGTTAGTTGTTTACTTGCTTTAGTAAGTTACTTGCTTCCTTGTCTATTCTTGCTTTGATAGTATAGTTGTTTATTTACTTGCTTTCATAGGGTAGTTTCTCATTGAATTTAGGTAGCCTAGTTAAAGTAGTTTGTTTTTGCTATTTGTTTATTGTTATGATTAATAGTTGCTTTTTCTTATTGTCATGATTGAACTAGTTTGCTTCAAGTAGGGCTTTCATTTGTTTTACTAGAACTATCCATCGATCCTTGGTCCAAAAGTACTTAGCTTACATAGTTTCAAGTTGCTTAGTAGGATTTTCTCATTAGATAGGTTTGTTTGAATAGATTAACCCTTAGATAGTCACTTCCTTAGTTAGATTATACTACTACTAACCCTTCTACCTTTGGCATATATTTTTCTACAACTCTAAGTTTACTTACCCCGGGTTGACAATTTAATTGAGGGTTTTTAATGTGTTTTTAGTGCATATAGAACACCCATCACATTTGCAGAGAGAAATTGAGAAAGAAGAAGCAAGAGAGAAAGAATGGAAGAATTCTCATTAACCAAATGAATAATTGATCATTTACACATGAAATACTCTGTATAACTCAACCAATGTGCACTAGAGGAGAAGCCAATGCAGCATAGTGGTGGTCTAGAGTGATCTGGACACACAATAGTAGTTAAGAGAGTAAACTACCACCTAGTCTAGTCTCTCGGGCAGTTGTGGGAGTGAACTACCACCTAGTTGAGTTAACTAGTCTATCAGTTTTCAATTAACTGACTGAAACAAAGTGAAGTGAGGAGGAGATCAGGGAATCATGGGTAATGCGCTAGTCTAGTGATGATACCAAAGACAATGTGCATTAGTTGGTGATGATTCCAATGTTGCAGGGTGATAATCCTAATGTAGCATCTAAACTCCACTCAACTGATCAAACTAAAGTGAAAAATGAAGAGAATATTCTCCTTAGAGGAAAATTCTTCCTAAAATATAGGAGACTGAATAATGACTAATAAACAAGAAAAAGGCTTAGGAAAAATAAATCCTAGGTGTGTGTGAAGTAACTCCAACACCCCCCCTAAACATCACTATGGTGAAAATAAAGAATGGGTCCCAACAACGAGGCCATGTTAGGTACCCAAATACAAAAGATACATTGAAATAAAGTGAGGAAAGAGAGAAAACCTCATGGGAAAAACCTCCCCTCAAGGTACAATGTATATAAAAATAAGAACTGACAGTTGTTAGGCAACTGTGTCCTTCACTCCAAAACGATTGCACAAAGAATGGAACTTATGCTCAATGAAGGTCTTGGTGAAGATGTATGCAGTATGTTCTGTTGAAGGAAAGAACTACAGGTCAATGATCTCTTCGTGTACTAATTCTCAGATGTAGTGCATGTGGATATCGACATGCTTCATCTGTTGCCTTTGAACTGGATCTCTGCAGAACTTCAGAGTGCTCTGGTTGTCACACCACATGACAATCGGCCAATGAAGCTGAATTCCCAACTTAGTGAGAAAATGTTGTAGCCACATAGCCTCAATGGTTATGTTAACTACCCCTATGTACTCTGTCTCGGCTGAAGATAGAGCAATAGCAGCTTGCTTCTTGCTTGACCAATAGATAGGCTCGGAACCAAGATTGAGTAAATAACCAGATGTGGACTTGTGATCAGTGTTATCGTCAGCCCAGTCAGAATCAGTGAACCCGATGAGGTCCAATGTAGAGTTTATTGCATAATGAATCTCAAAAGTGATGGTGCCATGTACGTATCGAAGGATACACTTTGAAGCCTTCCAATGTAGCTCATGTGGCTCTTGCATGAACCGAGAGACTACTCCAACTGCATAGGAGAGGTCTGGTCTGGAGTGTGTGAGATACAATAAGCTCCCCACTAGTTGTCTATGCAATGTGTTGTCAACCAGTGGAGTGTCCCCGCCATCCTCAAGTTTGAATCCTGATAGGAAAGGATTCAGGGTAGACTTGCAGTCTGTCATGTGAAATCTCTCAAGGAGATCTCGTGCATACTTGGCCTGAGACAGTTTGATGCCTAATGCATCCTGACTGATCTCGAGTCCAAGGAATAAATGTAACAAACCAATCTCCATCATCAAGAACCTTTCATGTAGAATCCTCTTGACTGCAACAATCGATGAAGTCGAGCAACCGATGATCAACAAATCATCGGCATACAAAACTAAGAGTAGAAGTGAATCAAGCGTCCTAAGCATGTAGACATTTGGGTCTTATTTACAACATACAAAGTTCTGTGACAGCAAGTAGGAGTCCATCTTGGCATATCATGCCCTCAGAGCCTGCTTGAGACCATAAAGAGACTTCTTCAGTCGACAGACCAAAGATGAATCCTGCATAAATCCTCAGGGTTGCTCCATATAGATCTCCTTGGAGAGATCACCATGAAGAAATGCACTATTCACATCCATCTGATGGACTTCCCATCCCTTGGTTTCCGCAATGGAAAATGGCAATCGTATAGAATCCATCTTTTCTACTGGAGAAAAGATCTCATCATAGTCAATGCCATGCACTTGCTGAAAGCCTTTGGAAACCAACCTGGCTTTGTATCTGCTAATATATCCATTCACTATGCTCTTGGTCCTGTAGACTCATCTGCACCTGACAAGTTTCCTTCCAGAGGGAAGGGGAACGAGATCCCAAGTCTGGTTCTCGAGGAGGGATTTGTACTCCTCCTACATAGTGGATTCCCAGAAGGGATTTCCAGCAGCCTCTCCATATGATTGTGGATCTGAATACTAAACCAAGAAAAGATGCTTGGGTGGAAATGGTTCAGTGGCAGTGAGTGCAAGAGGAGGCTCCTAGAAATGAGATTGAGTCCTCCTAGTAATAGTTGGATCACCAACAATATCCCCTACATCCTGAAGAGTAGTTTGGGCCCACTAGGGCCTCTGCTCTGGCTCTGCATCTACATCTAGATGCACTGACTCTGCATCTGACTATACTGACTCTGTATCTGGATCATCTAAATCAGAACTCTAATCTAAAGAAGATTCAGCATGTGTGTGCTCATCATCTCTGAAAGGTGGAAGAAAAAAGGTGTATGCATGCGGCTGCTAAAGTACATGTGAGATATTTTCCTCAAATTGGACACTTCGCTCAATGATGAGCCGGTCCGAGGTAGGATCAATAAGTTTGTATCCCTTCACACCGTCGGGGTATCCAACAAAAATAAACGATGTGATTTGTGGATCAAGTGCCTTCCTCTTTTCAGAGGGAATATAGGCCCATGCACATGAACCAAAAATACAAAAGTGGGTCACTTACGGTTTGAGGCCACTCCAAGTCTCATAGGGGGTATTATCCTTGACAGATCTATGGGGAGATATGTTTTGGATGTAAATTGCACAATTAAGTGATTTGTCCCATAATCATTGTGGAAGTGACTTTTCATGTAGCATGCAAGATGCCATCTCTTTTAGAGATCTGTTTTCCCGCTCAGCAACTCTGTTTTATTGTGGAGTATAGGGAATTGTGTGTTGCAACTGAATCCCTCCCTCATGATAAAGATTTTGGATATCATGGTTGACATACTCTCCCCCATTATCAATTCATAGGATTTTTATTTTCTTTCCTGGATATGTCTCAACCAGGGCTTTGAAATCTTTGAGGTGTTGAAAGACCTATGATTTTTTCCAGAGAAAGAAAATTCATATGAAGCATGAGAAATCATCAACAAAAATGAGCATGTACCTTGCTTTGTTGATTGATGGATGTGGAAAAGGGCCCATGAGGTCACTATGGATCATATCTAAAGGAGAGGAAGCTCTCTGAGTCTTTCCTTTGTCGAATTTCTCTTGAGGGTGTTTTCCAAGAACACATCCCTCACAAATTCCTTTGGAGAAATGGATGTCTAGTAGACCATCAACCAATCTTTTCTTGCTAAGTTGTTGCATATATCTGAAATTTAAATGCCCGAACCTTTCGTGCCATATCCTACTGCTTTCATCAGCATGGAGAAGTAGTAAAGAAAAATCTGGTTAAATAAATTCAGAAAAAGTGTAAAGCCTAGATTGATGATTTACCTCACTGGTAGCAACCCTGGAATTGGTTTGCATGTCATAGCTATCCACTGCATCATGTGTGACTATGAATTTCTTTCCAGTGTCGGAATTTTTCATTTAATACACAGAGAGAAGATTGACAGAAATTTTGGGAACGAGCATCACATTCTCAAAGCTTTTGTTGGTGATTTCAATCCTTCCTTTATCAGTGACCTCAATTGGAGAGTTGTCCCCCATCAGAATATGAGGACCTTTGCATGCATCCAATGAAGAATAGACTACTTTTGTGGAATCCATGTGATGTGATGCCCCTGAATCTACGATCCAAGCGTCGAGAGAGGAGTTGATGGCAATCAAGGCATGGCTAGAATTGTCTTTCTTAGGATTCTGATATTTTGGCTTCTTCTTCTTGGCACCCTCAAGGATGCGATCTCCAAGGTTATTTTTTTGAAGTATTTGAGTCATTAGATATATGTGTTTATGCATGCATGCGGATTATGGATGGAATCATTTATGGAAGTATGTTCATTTCTCCCCTTTTCTTCCCTTTCCACCTTTGGATCCGGAGGCATCGGTGAAGGGTTTTGAGTACCCTTCCTTCTTCGAATTTGCATGTGCTTTCCTTTTGTCTTTATCTTTAAATTTAAGATATTGATGACCGCTGCCAACTTTCATAGTGAGTGCATGTGCCTTTAGGCCTTTGAGTTTTCCAATGTTGATGAGCTTGGTCTACTCTTGTGTCAGGGATTCGATAAATTCCTCCAGAGAAGACATCTTCTAGGTGGCTCTAGAGGCGAATTTGACTGAATGGAATGTGGATACGAACATTGATAATTTAAGACCAAGTTTGGAGAGAATGGTGAGAACCATTTGTTTCTCCTCCTTATATTTATCAACCCCACAAGCCTTGAGTTGCGACGATAAATCCTTAAATTTTGTAAAGAAATATTGGAGATTGTCAAATCTTTTTGGATCCAATGTGAGCAATTCCACCTAGAGCATGTGTCCCCTCATCTCATCTTGTTTTCCAAAGAGCCCTTCCATGGTGTTCCAGGCTTCACTAGGGGATTTACAGGAAGATATGTGAGAAAGGAGATCGAGAGAAATGAGATTGCAAATTGTTTTGAATGCTTCATCCATTCGATTTAGATACTTGGATTTTTCTATGGTTGATGTTGGTTTTGTTTTCGTGTTCATGGTTAACCTATACAATCCTCTGCTTTGAAGATGCATGATCATCCTCTCCTTCCATGCAAAGTAATTGTAAGGTGTAAGAATGAATTCTTTTGGGAATTCCATTTTTCTGTTGTCTTCAATCTTCGGTACCTGGAAAAATAATTTGGTGTGTCTTTTCCCTAGTAGTCTGTCAACTCGGATACCATGTAAATGTGTTGAACCTACACATAATAGATCTAGCTAGAAAATAACACACACATTTGCAGAGAGAAATTGAGAAAAAAGAAGCAAGAGAGAAAGAATGGAAGAATTATCATTAACCAAATGAATAATTGATAATTTACACATGAAATACTTTGTATAACTCAACCAATGCACACTAGAGAAGACGCCAATGCACCATAGTGGTGTTATAGAGTGATCTAGACACACACTAGCAATTATGGGAGTAAATTGCCACCTAGTCTAGTCTCTCGAGTAGTTGCGGGAGTGAACTGCCACCTAGCTGAGTTAACTAGTCTATCAATCTTCAGTTAACTGACTGAAACAGAGTGAAGTGAGAAGGAGATCAGGGAATCATGGGTAATGTGCTAGTCTAGTGATGATATCAAGAACAATGTGCATTAGTTAGTGATGATCCCAATGTTTCATGGTGATAATCCCAATGTAGCATCTATACTCCACTCAACTGATCAAACTGAAGTGAAAATTGAAGAGAATATTCTCCTTAGAGGAATATTCTTCCAAAAATATAGGAGACTGAATCATGACTAATAAACAAGGAACAACCTTAGGAAAAAGAAATCCTATGTGTGTGTGAAGTAACTCCAACAAGAGTAAGTCATAACTGCTTTGACTTGGTCAAATTTTGACTTTGACTTGGCCAACCTTTGACTTTGACCAAAAACTCAAACTTGACTCCTTGGCTTACTGAGAGTGCCAGGAGATGCGCTAGGCTAGGGTGCACTAGGTTATCTAGGAATTAGTTTAAGCACTTCACTTAAGGTGCCTCAACACGGGGGTTAGGGTTTCGTTGTTGCAGCAAAACTTTGACTACAATTGCAACTAAGCATCCTCCCAATCTACCTTCCAGTGGTTAGACTATCTGAAGAGAGTGTAGGCCCATAACCTGTTAGAATAATAGGTGTGTGTGTTTCACCGTAGACAATATAGAAATATTGTCACCCAAACATAGGCACAAAGGCCATCCCCAAGCACCTTAACCTTGACAGACATAATAATTCTAGAAGAAAACCCTAGAACCAATAACCAACCAAGGTAGAGCACCTCTCTCCAAAGCTAGAGTACCAAGAAGAAATTGCAAACCATAACCATGAAGAAAGTCCAACCATAACCAAAAACCAAGTCACCACTACAACAACTGCATCTACCCTCCAGTGATGTGCACCACTTGTCCTTATGCAGTTGTGAGAGTGTGTGACAAATGAGCTCTAGAATCCTCTTATTTATAGTCCTCCAGGTGACCTAACTGGGCCAACTTCTACTTCAGGAGGAAAATAATTTAATATAAATTATTATCTTGAGTCGACTTATCTTCTAAGGTTATTTCTTAACCTTCTAGGGTTTATCTTGCTTCCTGGAATATTCTAGACTTGTCAAAGGTTACACATAGAGGTTATTACCTCTCGCAACTACCATAATATCAACAAAGACCACAAGCCTAGTTCTCAATGATCCAACTACATGTGGTGTCACCAGTTGGGCTCGAGGTCAAGAACATTGTGATTCCATATTTTTATGATTTCCTTTAGTTTATGTTTGCAATAGTTCTTAGTTGGTTTTTTAGATTAAATTGCACAATAGTGGTAAAATTCCTTCTATGTATACTACACTAAGAGCATCACAAGATTAAACTGAACTCCAGGTTGATAATCTAAATGACAAGTGTTTTGTGAAACCAACAATCTGAAGACATATTTACGCATCGTCACATATTCATTGGTGTTATAGCCTATAAATGCAGGTTCAGCCAGCAAAAGGGAGGTTCTAAACTCTCCCATGAACCCTAAATAGACCTTGATTGATAGCAAGGTTTTGTTTGGGAAGTGAACAATAAAATAGTAGAGAGAAGTCATGTTGGTGAAGCGGGTGGGCTATAATCCCCTCATTTACATATCAATTGATGCCATTTCCATCAACTCGATACCAACACCCATTAAAGAAGGGTGAACCCATTTGATGCAAGCAACCTGTGTGAATGCCCCAACTTCACTTAAAGATAATTTCAATTGTGCCAAATATTTTGTACACTTAGCAAAACGTGGGTCCCATAGTTTATGGTGGCCAACATGTAGAATATTCAACCATTTGTAGATGAAGGTTACAAGCTCGATATCTTCATAGGATTTGGCTCATCCAAGTTAAAAAGAAATCGACTAGGTTGAGTGGAGGTCGACCAGCAAGGTAATTTAATCGTTCAGTAATCAATTGACTTGCCCCAAGAATTAAATCAAATGCCCAACAGTTGATGAAAATTGAGAGGAGAAAGAGGGGCTCATAAACAATGTGTATGAATTGTGTGCAACGCGTACGATCTCACCTTTGCATACAAATGGCCATACAGCGTGTGGAAAATAGTCAGTGGCCTGTGGGAGGTAGGAAATGTCCAACAATGAAGGATTCAACTCAAGTAAGTGGACAAATGACTTAGAGAGATGAAATCAGCCAGGTGATATTGAAATTTGACCTAGCAAGGATGAATTGGTCCAAAGGAAGATATTGAAATTTGACCCAGCAAGGATGAATTGGTCCAAAATAAGAACGTACGATTTGAGACAGGGAGATAAAAACCCATAGCTAATTATCCAATTTTCCAGAGAAAGAGCAATTACAAGAATGGAAACTCAACTAAAACATTGCAACAGTGCTCTCATCACACCCCTTAATCTTTCTTGAGTGAAATAATGGACGATCTAAGTCCCTTTGGCGATGAAATAAACCAGGCTATGGGAAAAATTGTGCTCAACATGATTTAACACCAAAATAGTTGAGCTTATCATTAAAATCCATGGAATGCAACTATACATATAAATTCTAATACACAGAATTGACCCACAACCCACTCAGTACTTGGAACATGATTCATGAAATATTGTAAACAATGTTCACCCTGTAAACCCAAATGGGAAAACCATCACTCATTGGTTGTTTAGTGTCCATTTCGACAAATCTGTGGTTACAGTGTTGTTCCTACACTTGGTGCTTCTTCCCCTTGGCCAAAAAGACCCATTGAGAATGAGTGAAAGAGGAAATAGGAAGAACTAAGGCAGGGGAAGGGGAAGGCCAACAATAATGCTCCTTCACTTCCCATTCCTGAGCCTTCAATCCTATTCATTTTCTTGTCATTTAATTATTTTTACTTTTCTCACTTTTGTCTCACTCATCATTACATTTACTTGGTTTTACAATGTTTGTTAAATATTCTTTATTTGTCATTAGTCTTACACTCATT
>JZKD02S1985403.1:35137-62011 GCA_000966675.3 Picea glauca
GGGTGCCCCAATGAAATGTGGCTTGGTCTGTTAGTGCGCAAGTTGAGAAAGAGAACTGGTGGAGGGTGGGGTCCCCATGGGTGGGTTTTTGTATGAGGTGAATGAATGGAGGACAATATGCATATGGGCAAACTGATGGTGGATGAGATGGAGGGATAATGATATTACGGGGGTGTAGTCAAATAGAACCGAGATGATATGACCTGGGATTTCATTGGGAAAGATAGAAATATGATGAGAAGAAGTATGGGGTTCATTCTCGGAAGTGAAAAATACTATCGAGACTCCCATCCCTAGAGGGTTAAATCAGCACAAGTTTCAAGTGGCGAAAGGGAACTATAAATGGGACAACTAATGTTGGGGAGAGTGTTATCGGGTGTTAGTACCAAAATGCAGCAGAGGTGACGGTACTGTAGAGTCGGATGTAAGGACCCTAAAGGTAAATGTCAAAGGGTGTGATTGAGAGATGCAATTTATTTACAGGGGAAATAATTACATACCAGAGTTGAAAATATACATGAAGGGGTTGTGTCGCTTTGATGAACAAGTACCTACACACATGAAAACCAAACACCTGACGTGAACAATATCTGATGATAAAGAACATATGACAGCTATTTGATAAAATGTGAACATGAGCATGCGTACCTGAACGTGGCGTGAGAAAAATGCTCCTTCGGGGCCAATTTTGGATGAGGGCCCAGGAAATGTGAATGTGTAGATGGTAGGACCGAGATCCCATGGCTGAGAACGGATCAGAAAACGAAGGCTTTGGGCTCCTTTAACTGAGTGTGGAAGTTTGGAAAAAGGGACTATATATGGCTGGTGGGCCCACAAGTCCAAATCATTTGTACCCATCACCATAATTGAATTAACGATCATTTTTTGAGGATATTTGGAGATTACGGGAGCGTGAGTCGACCGATCCGGGAGTAGCAAGAGACAGGTCGGGGAGTTGGCTTGCCGAGGACCAGTGCAACAACCACCTGTAGAGTCGAGGGAAGAATAGAGGTAGAGATGAGATGATGTTGGTGCTATACCAACTCATGAGCCGCAGGCAGAGGCCGGAGCGATGGTAGAGTACCTACATTGTCAGTTCAAGTGGGTGTTGCAGGGCATACGTGAGGCTATGTGGTCCCATATCTAGGATGAGGAGGTCCTAGAGCAGTGGGTGGGTGTACCAACAGAGTGGCAGAGTCTGGGACAAAGCGATGTAAAAATTTATCTTTGCCTTGTAGGCTTTGCAGTTGGCATAAATTCCTAGGTGGTGGAATCTCTGTGATAGCTTAGACCTTGAGGGGGTCCATTGTAATGCCATCTTGGGAGAAAATTAACCCAAGGAGGTGTCCTCCAGTGATGTAAAATACATACTTAAGGAGGTTCAAGCGAATATTGAACTGGCGACATCGTTGTAAAACGATTCGTAAGTCGTCTAAATGTTACATTCTCTTTTTGGATCGAGCAGTGAGGTCATCCAAATAAGCAAAGATGATGTGAGAAATATCATGGAAAACATAATTCATGGCCCGTTGGAACATATCACCTATGTTCTTGAATCCAAAAGGCATGACACGATAAGCAAAGGTACCTCTTGAGAAATCAACACACCCTAAAAATCCTATGCCAAATCCTACTTTTTGGGTACCACTTGATCTTTTGCATTGTCTGATTTGTCTTCGTTGTGAAAAATGTTGCCTTTGATTATCATTTTGATTCTCATTAAGTCCTTAAAATTTTGTTTGAACATGTGAAAATCACCGTAACTTAAAAGACTAGCATTTAATTAAAGAATCGACAACCAAAACATTTCCCCGATGCGCTAAAATTCGGCATCGAAAAGAATTAAAGATGAGAGAAAATCACTCGAGAGAACCGAGGTCACGAGCACCGATCTTCGTCGGCATCGGCTAACAGAATTTGTTCTTTCACGAAAAATATCATGCAAGGATATCACCGAAAACCAATTCCCTTCGGCGTCAGAAAAGGACAAAAAGAGTAAGCGTTGAGTGAAGAAAAAAATGATATCGCTGATTGCCAACTTCCAAAACATTTTCGGTATCATAGGTTTTCGAGGACGATAAATCACAAGGAAACTACGTGATAGGTTTATTTTCGAAGGTCGATCCCTGATACCTTTTTGGCATCAGTAGTCCCAATTTTAGCTTAGAGCGCTCAACTTGAACAAAGTCTCGAGTCCGACCATTACCCGTGAGCTAAGTTCCTAGTCTTCAGTACCATGTATCTTGAGTCATTGGTGCCACGTCAATGTCTACGATGAAATCGATCGATGTCAGCGGTTTTTCATGGAAGGATATCAATGAAAGTACAAAGAAACTCTGATAAATACTAAGTATAAAATTGAGGCTAACAACTTACAATAAAATTTGGACAAATAACACAATAGATACACATGCAAAGAGAAGAAACGATGCATTCAACGACTACAACCAGAATCCTTCTATCAAAGTTTTGAGACTTTATATATTATATTTCCATCGAGCTCAGGTTACATATAGTAGACATTGTCTACCCCTTTGTCCAACCAACCCAGTTACATTAAGAACATGAATATTTTCACAAAAAAGGGAAACTAGCAAAATTTTGTGTCACATCTGAGAATACAAAACATAGGTCGACAATCATGCCTCTTCTGCAAGCAGACTTTCTCCCCAGTTGCTTCGTTCTCCCTACGGTGTTTTCAAATTTTGTTCTTCTGACACCCTTTGCACTTCATGTAGCTGCATGATCATATCTTGTGCTTCCCGAAGCTGCCTCTTCAGCCAGGTTACATTCCCTTCACAACCTTGTTGTGTTGACACCTCAAGGGTCTTTTCCACAAACTATCATCATTATTCTCTATTTTCCTAGTAGAATTTAGCAATGGTGATTTGTGCCTACTCCATCTACTGATTAGGATCTTGAACGTTATAACCTGAGGCATTTTTCCTCCTCGTTCTTCTCCCGCTTCCCCGACAAGCGGTTTCGACAGGCTCTAGCCGGATAGCGTGCATTAGTAACTCCTCAGAGATTGATCTTACACTCGACCCATNACGATCATTTGTTGAGGATATTTGGAGATTACGGGAGCGTGAGTCGACCGATCCGGGAGTAGCGAGAGACAGGTCAGGGAGTTGGCTTGCCGAGGACCAGTGCAACAACCACCTGTAGAGTCGAGGGAAGAACAGAGGTAGAGACGAGATGATGTTGGTGCTATACCAACTCATGAGCCGTAGGCAGAGGCCGGAGCGATGGTAGAGTACCTACATTGTCAGTTCAAGTGGGTGTTGCAGGGCGTACGTGAGGCTATGTGGTCCCATATCTAAGATGAGGAGGTCCTAGAGAAGTGGGTGGGTGTACCAACAGAGTGGCAGAGTCTGGGACAAAGCGATGTAAAAATTTCTCTTTGCCTTGTAGGCTTTGCAGTTGGCATAAATTCCTAGGTGGTGGAATCTCTGTGATAGCTTAGACCTTGAGGGGGTCCATTGTGATGCCATATTGGGAGAAAATGAACCCAAGGAGGTGTCCTCCAGTGATGTAAAATACATACTTAAGGAGGTTCAAGCGAATATTGAACTGGCGACATCGTTGTAAAACGATTCGTAAGTCGTCTAAATGTTACATTCTCTTTTTGGATCGAGCAGTGAGGTCATCCAAATAAGCAAAGATGATGTGAGAAATATCATGGAAAACATAATTCATGGCCCGTTGGAACATATCACCTATGTTCTTGAATCCAAAAGGCATGACACGATAAGCAAAGGTACCTCTTGAGAAATCAACACACCCTAAAAATCCTATGCCAAATCCTACTTTTTGGGTACCACTTGATCTTTTGCATTGTCTGATTTGTCTTCGTTGTGAAAAATGTTGCCTTTGATTATCATTTTGATTCTCATTAAGTCCTTAAAATTTTGTTTGAACATGTGAAAATCACCGTAACTTAAAAGACTAGCATTTAATTAAAGAATCGACAACCAAAACATTTCCCCGATGCGCTAAAATTCGGCATCGAAAAGAATTAAAGATGAGAGAAAATCACTCGAGAGAACCGAGGTCACGAGCACCGATCTTCGTCGGCATCGGCTAACAGAATTTGTTCTTTCACGAAAAATATCATGCAAGGATATCACCGAAAACCAATTCCCTTCGGCGTCAGAAAAGGACAAAAAGAGTAAGCGTTGAGTGAAGAAAAAAATGATATCGCTGATTGCCAACTTCCAAAACATTTTCGGTATCATAGGTTTTCGAGGACGATAAATCACAAGGAAACTACGTGATAGGTTTATTTTCGAAGGTCGATCCCTGATACCTTTTTGGCATCAGTAGTCCCAATTTTAGCTTAGAGCGCTCAACTTGAACAAAGTCTCGAGTCCGACCATTACCCGTGAGCTAAGTTCCTAGTCTTCAGTACCATGTATCTTGAGTCATTGGTGCCACGTCAATGTCTACGATGAAATCGATCGATGTCAGCGGTTTTTCATGGAAGGATATCAATGAAAGTACAAAGAAACTCTGATAAATACTAAGTATAAAATTGAGGCTAACAACTTACAATAAAATTTGGACAAATAACACAATAGATACACATGCAAAGAGAAGAAACGATGCATTCAACGACTACAACCAGAATCCTTCTATCAAAGTTTTGAGACTTTATATATTATATTTCCATCGAGCTCAGGTTACATATAGTAGACATTGTCTACCCCTTTGTCCAACCAACCCAGTTACATTAAGAACATGAATATTTTCACAAAAAAGGGAAACTAGCAAAATTTTGTGTCACATCTGAGAATACAAAACATAGGTCGACAATCATGCCTCTTCTGCAAGCAGACTTTCTCCCCAGTTGCTTCGTTCTCCCTACGGTGTTTTCAAATTTTGTTCTTCTGACACCCTTTGCACTTCATGTAGCTGCATGATCATATCTTGTGCTTCCCGAAGCTGCCTCTTCAGCCAGGTTACATTCCCTTCACAACCTTGTTGTGTTGACACCTCAAGGGTCTTTTCCACAAACTATCATCATTATTCTCTATTTTCCTAGTAGAATTTAGCAATGGTGATTTGTGCCTACTCCATCTACTGATTAGGATCTTGAACGTTATAACCTGAGGCATTTTTCCTCCTCGTTCTTCTCCCGCTTCCCCGACAAGCGGTTTCGACAGGCTCTAGCCGGATAGCGTGCATTAGTAACTCCTCAGAGATTGATCTTACACTCGACCCATNGTTTTCACATTTTTTTCTTCTGACACCCTTTGCACTTCATGTCGCTGCATGATCATATCTTGTGCTTCCCGAAGCTGCCTCTTCAGCCAGGTTACATTCCCTTCACAACCTTGTTGTGTTGACACCTCAAGGGTATTTTCCACAAATTATCATCATTATTCTCTATTTTCCTAGTAGAATTCAGCAATGGTGAGCTGTGCCTACTCCAACTACTGATTAGGATCTTGAACGTTATAACCCGAGGCATTTTTCCTCCTCGTTCTTCTCCCGCTTCCCCGACAAGCGGTTTCGACAGGCTCTAGCCGGATAGCGTGCATTAGTAACTCCTCAGAGATTGATCTTACACTCGACCCATTAGGATTTGGTCTTCCCCAACTTCCTTATTCTTCCTGGGCCTTCCTCGCCTCAGTGGTATATGTTGTTGAGGAAGTGTGGCTTCCAACCTATGTCCTTTCGGCGTAACTTCTTCCATTTCAGCCTTCGCATGGGGCAATACCATCATTTTTGCACGAAGTTAGGAATCTTCATTTGAAGCCTCGGGAACACCCGTTGCAAATAAGAACGATTCCTAGGCATTTTGGGGCTCAATCCTGGCGCTTCGGCTTCCTCGCATGCCCCGTCTTGTGTTTTGAGGAGTTCCCATAGTGGGACAGCATATCTTCTCTATGCGTGGGTGACTTGACAAGGGCCCAAAGAAAAGAATTTGATCAGAATGGACTAACGAGATGAATTACCAACAATGCATAAGCTCGGATGGTAATTAGAACACATGAAGAACATCTAGAATTTATAACAGAGCGGGCAGTGAGTCAAAATGTGCCAGGGAACACTGAATTCCTGGCGATGAGATGTTTTAAAGAATTTATGTGTTACATTTGCGCGATGGGTATGATCCAGGGATTGTGAGATGCAACCGATAGGAGTTGCAGAGGGTGTGTGGTATGATCACCTCGATTTGTTTTCAATTTCCTAATATCCATGATGAGCTAATGATGGTTGATGCACTTGCTGATGCGACTTCTGTTTGAGCAAATTTCCTCAACCTGGGGCGCTTAACAACTTCCCTTATGACAGGTTCTGACCCTTTTGGAACATACTCATACTTTCAGCACATGTTTGGCTCTGACATCCTTTCCCGACCCCAAAGGCCAACTGGCCACTGGCATGAATTCAAATCTCATGTTTTTCGTACCTGATCTTTCATGATACAACGCATGGATGTAACCCACCCTAACTAGAAAAAAATGATAGCACTAATAGAAACGGTGCAGGAAATTCGAAGGGTCACGGAGATCATGTAAGTATCAAACAACCAGTTTTAACAAGATTTACAGGTATGCACCAGTCTGGATTCTTCACGCTTACATTTTATACACATATTTTTCCAAGTGTTTTTCTATACACAATATCTAAACGATTTTAATTCCAGTTATAGGAAAGACGCCTCCGACTATTAAGAAAAATTGTCTCAGTAACCTCACCGAGAAATCTGAAAGAAATTGGGTCAGAAAAATAAGCAGGGTGATGAAAAATATCGGACTCCTCGAATTTGGCATGCTCGACAACTTCGTCGACTCGCACGACATTGTCAAATCGCACACCAAGAAAGATTCTTCGTGGGATGAAAGACTAGCAAAGGTGACCGACACCGCGCCAGGGCAGGTGCAACAATTTATGGAACACCCGATCAGATCTTGGGCTATGCTACGGAAGTTAAGTACCAGTCTGGTGAAGTATTGGGCACATGCAGTAGAAATTAGAGAAATTTATGCAGCCCGGATGGAACAACACAGGTTCCCATATGCTAACACCTGCAAGGAGATGTTCATTAGTTGGTCGAAGTATGAGAAGACTCACCCTTTCAAAGTGATATATTAAGATGACTATTATAAAACTATTAGGATAGAACGCCACGTGGCGAGTTTTGTTTTTCCTAACTGCACTTTAGCCATTATTTTTAGTTAATTTTATGTTATAAATAAGAACATCGACTGATTAGTCAAGGGTTGATGGTTTTTGTAAGAAAATCTCCTTTTCTGGTTTGTTAAGAATTATTTTGGAGCTACCCGTAATTGAGAAGTCTTTCTGGACCAGAGACAAGTTATATTTTCATAAAATGCATGTGTGATTAGGAATATAGAAGAATTATTTCCTATCTTATCTCATGAATGGATGTTGTAACAAGAAAGAGCTATTGAATCTATTGTTAAGTTATCTGATGCAATGTTTTTTTAGTTCTTTTCTTTAATGATGAATATGAATCATTATGTTGTTGTGTGATAGATGATTAGAGTAGGTGAATTATTTTACTTTCCATTATTTATCGCATGTGTGTTTTCTTTCTGATAATTAAATATCTCATATAGTAATTGGATGCTCACATGGTTAATGTATTAGTATTAGGCATGTGGTATAGAATCATTGTCTGCATGCTTGAGTAGCGGGTTATCCCAAGCTTAGCCTCTTCTCCAGTACTTAAAACCTTTTTCCATTTTGTTTTCAAGTTAGTTTATGCCATCTTCAATACTATATCGGTCCCACCCAAGAGGAAATAAAAAAAAAGAGAAATTCCAAACTCAAGGAGATGTCGTCACAAGAAAGCATAAATCCCATTGGTTAATTGGTCAGATCGCAAGATCTGGAGAACCATTCCACTACTAAATGATGCAGAGTCTAATTGGGCCTCAATTGAGGGTTTGGATCATGTTGTTAGTTTAAGGGATTCAGGACCCATAAACAAAATTAGTTCTAGAAGGAGGGCCTGAGAATGAATGGTTGAATACATATTTCATGTAATATCTCAGACAACCAGTAGATTCAGAACAACCCACATGTATGGCTAGTCATTCCCAAGACATCCCACACAGACTAAGTACTCTTGAAATGAGTGACTCACCCCATCATGAGGGAGAAAAATTATTCCCTGATATACCTTCCACTCTTCCTCATGAGGAATTAAATCAATTCAGAAGAATCACAAAAGCATACACCCGATAGATCGGTGCACTGTCTTTAGCTCTGATACTTCCTCGAAGAAAAAAAATAAGAAGACAAGTGGTTGACACCCCCGACCAGTTTTTATTCCACACAGTAGAATACCTAATAGATTTCTCAATCACCAAAATCAAACATCCTCTCAATCTGATCCCTGAAACGCCAATTGGCAACATCTCTGAACCAAACGATTTTTCGGAAGAGGAGGAGTTTAACTCAGAATCCGAAGATATGGAAGAAAAAAATGACCATGAGGAAGAGGGAGGAAACCCACCATATAAAAACCAACCTTAGTTTTCCAGAGACGCTTTGGACATCCCAAAATGAGTACATAATCTTCCCCAACACCCAGAAAAGTTACATCCTAATTTTGATCCCATGACCTTGGGATTGCCTGAAGATCATATCAAGAAATTCATATTAGTGATCAGACTTATGAACGTCTGGCATGAAGATGTAGTATGTTGACTATACCTTATACATTTGAGAATTCAGCTTCCACGTGGTATTTTAATCTTCCTATAGGATCTATAACTAGCTAGACGAAATTCCAGAAGGATTTTTTAGATAAATTTGCAGAAGAAACTACTACAGGAGACTTGATGGCTGAGTTGTTTGCTGCCACCATGAGTTCAAAATAAAGGGTTAAATATTTCAATCAAAGATTCACAATTATCTTGAACAAATTCCAGCCCGAAGCTAAACCTACCCATGAGTTGCAAATCGAGGTATACGCTAATGCCCTCCCAGCTTCTATTTCCATGTTTTTGAAGAGGGTTGCCAAATGAACCTTGGCTGAGAATTTTGAAGAGGAAAAAATGATTGAATTCCAAATGAAAGGATGCAAAGAGAGTCAGGTCTCCCTAGTCAAGAAAGAAGCTCAACCCCCTCCCCAGAGAGGGCTACTTCTCACTAGACCCCTGGGGAAACAAGCAGAACAAGCTCCTGAAAAGGGTAACGAAGACATAGAGGACCTACAATGCATGGTTAAGAAGTTATCAAACAAAATCATAGACATGAAAAGAAGTGTCGGGGATGGAAACCAAGGCCAAAGGCCCTATAAACCTTTCTTTAAAAGAAACCCTTCATTCAAATCAATTGTATCCCCCCAAGCTAACCTAAATATTGATTTAGGAAATGTAGCATCTGATTATTTCTGTACTTATCACCAAGAAAATCACTTTGAAAGGGACTTCCCTTGTTGGCACCAAGCCGAAGAGGAAAGAAGAACGATCGTGGGAAAGAAAGCGGGCAAAAAACTGAAGTAACAACTGGCAGAAGAACAACACGCACGCATGCAAGAAAGCATGCACAAAGGAAAGCAACAACTAGAGGAGGAGCAGCACGCGTATGGGAGGAAGACCTAACGGAAGAAGGGTTAGGGTTTTGGCAATATTTTGAAGAAGGCTAAAGAGCCCGAGATGTATAAAAATAGATACAAAAGTATCATATAGGGTTGTTCGTTAGTAGTTGTTAGCGATTCTCTGTAATGTTTTGAGCGGTACGAACTGATTTTGTAAGTTGTTGAGAAAAGGAGATATGAGGAAAGGTAGATATAAGGATTAGACCGCAGGTCGTGGATCCTGGTGTGATCTAGTTCGCGTCACATAGATCTTACCCAGTTTTGTGGAGAATTGTAAGCGCAAGGTGCTAGAAATGAAGAACTATCATAATACAAGAGCCAAGAGCCAAATCTTTGTGGACATAGCCCAGGAGGAGGTGAACCATAGTAATCCTCGTGTAATGTGTTAAATGTATGCATGTTTCTTCTTTCTTTCAAAAATTGATGGTTAAACTGAATGAATGAGTTAATACATTGTTATGAGTCTGCTTATACTTTGCTCAAATTAAACTGTGCGATATTCGTATGTGAATCCAAGGAATAAGTACTATCCCTTACAACTCATGGTATCTGACCTTAATCAAGAAACCCCTATCCCATACTTTGTCCTAGGTTGTAAACACCTGAGTCTTATAGCCACCCATTTAAATCTATCTCGAGTGAGACTGAGTCTTATAGCCACCCATTTAAGTACTCTCCCTTACAACTCATGGTATCTGAAGAACTTAACATTTCAGCTGAACCAGAATAAGAGCAAGGACAAACAAGAAGCAGTTTGGTGCACTACCTACAGGATGGAAGGACACCAAAAGAATGAATGCCCAACATTTTCACAATATATGGCGACAAGGATGACAAACCCACTACCACAAGGAGGATTATGGTGAAAAATATGCAAGAAAATGGATCACAACCCTTACCACTGCACGATGATGCAGAAATACCAAACAGTCCCAAAGAACTCATATTGCACCTTTTGCAAGTCAGTTGGCCATGACGACAAATATTGCAGAACTATGGAGCTGATGCGGGAAAGAACATCAGATGCATACAGGGTACAGGCAGAAATGATGACTGGGTAGACAACACCACAGTTCAATCAAGCCCCAACACCATACAACACTACACAACAACAGTAAAATACTACGTCGCAATAGTACAATACCATGCAATATAATCAGGGACCACAGTACAACCCACCACGAGGTGACAGCGCAGCTTATAGAGGAGCAGGACAAGCCAAAGGAGGTTTTGGATGCGGCAAAGGACCTATCACATGTCACAATTGCTAGCAACCAGGACATTATGCACAGGAGTGTCCACTGCCACTAGCGACTTGTATGTATTGTCGCACATCGTACCACAATACGAAGGACTGTCCAACATTACTTGGAAAAATCCAAAAAAAGAGGAATCAAAATAACTAGAATGATCAGTGGATTTCAGTTGAAGCAAGGGATGATGGTCGAAACATCAATATAGTCACTCGAGGAGGAAGGAAAATAGGAAATGACGCAGTTCGACAGGAACTAGCGCATAACCAATGGGTAAATAATAACACCGACCCCAAGAAGCAGTTCGACGTGCATAAGGAAAAGGAGATTTTTACAGAAGCCTGACAAGAATTCCAGAAGGAGAACATTGCACCAGCTACACAGCAGAGCAAGGAAGGTCTGGAATATGAAATTCCACCATCACTGGACCATACCAACAGAATACAACCCAAGGAACAAGTAAGTACCATCAAAGGATTTTTGCAATCATTCATCAAAATGTTAAATGATCCTTCATCTATCAAAATATTGCAAAACATCCTAGAAAAATGTAGCGATGAGACGAAACAGAAGCCAAAATTGAAAACTGTCAACCACCTACACACAAGAAGAAGAACAAGTAGGGAATTTAGATTAAATTCTGACATTGGGGGTTTCAATATGGGAGATATTATACTAGATCTAGGATTCGAAGTGAATGTACTACCAAAAGATACATGGAAATGCATGGGAGAGCCTACACTAGGATATTCAATGGTTCAATTAAAAATAGAAAATCAACATAGAGTCCTACCAATAGGTAGACTGAAAGGAGTGACGATAGATCTGGATGGTGTGCACACTATGACAGACTTTGAAGTCATTGAAATAGTATATGGCACAACACCTTACCCAGTGCTACCTGGTCTGGATTGGGCATTCGACAACCAGGCCATAATTAACTTAAAAACCAGAAAAATGGCATTTGAGTCAAGGGACTACAGGGTCATAGCCCCACTCGACCCATCAGAAGGCAAGAGGTTCGTTGAACCCACTTTCCTGGATTTAGAAGAGATCGTCCAATTGTACAAAACAACTGCGCACTATGCAAATTATATAAACCCAACTGCAGACGGGGTACGCAGCTGGTGGAGCATTACTCCATGCACAACAAACTCAAACATCGGGTTAGAAAACTGGTAGTAAAGACTACACGAAGTATCTATGCGAAGGTGTACAAGAATAGACTACGCAGTATGGTGGATTGGCATAGAAATCAAAGAACCACCCAGCTTTCATGGGCTAAATGATTTGGAAACTTTCTTGACACAATATGAAGCCGAAGTATTAGAAAACTAGATATTGCTAGCACTGGATTTATCATTAAAGGCTAGACCCGCCAGATGGTGGGGTGCACATAAAGACACTATCACATATTGGTACCAATGTAAACAATTACTGCACATAAGGTTAGGTGCAGAACAAACAAGTAACAAACAATAGAGATATGATGGACTATGCACACCAGCAGAACAAATGGAGGCATGTAAAACACTGTGGAAAATGATGCCAATGGAGGAATGGTCTCACCACTTCATTCCTACTTTAGAGGGCATACCAACGAATTGGTATACAAACCAAGAAATGTGTAAAGGAACCAAGACATGGAAAACACTCCAACAAAACTTTGCAGTCACTTTCTCATTCAACCATGAGAACCCCAACATGGACGCGGCCTTGAAATGGATCAGAAACCTCATATTCATTGAAGAACCGGAAGTAGAAATTATCACATAGGTACAACAATGAAATAAGAAGACAGCCAAGGATCTACTATCATGCTACCACATACAGGAGGAAGCTCTGGATGAATACGATCCATGTGATATTCAGATCAAAGAAGTCAAAGGTGAGAGAGATGTGGAAGGACCACCCTTAGAGTCAGAGGTCATCTCTACGCCGATCAAGATAAATAAGGTTAACATAGGTACCGTCGAGCAGCCCAAATGGCCAGCATTTGAGATTACTGGGATGAACAGACACTAGAAAGTATCATACAATTGTTGCGCGAATACAATGACCTTTTTCCCACAACCTTTATAGAGATGAAAGGCATAGCCAGAGAATTAGGAGAAATGAAGATACCACTCAAACCTGATGTGAGACCCATTAAACAACGACCATATAGATTGAATCCCATATATAAACAAAAAGTTAAAGATGAGATCGACAGGATGCTCGAGGCCGACATCATTGAACTAGTCGAAGAATCAGAATGGATAAGTTTGATGGTAGTACAGGACAAGAAACTGGGAAGAGGGATTAGGATATGCATCAACTTGAGGAAGTTGAATGATGCATGACTACATGACCCATTCCCCACACTGTTCACAGACAAAGTACTCAAGAATGTAGGAGGCCACGAAGCCTACTCATTCACTGATGGATTCTCCAGATATCATCAGATTAATATAACATAGGAGGATAGACACAAGACCACGTTCATGATAGAATGAGGATCTTATTAGTATACAGTCATGCCATTCGAACTAAAGAATGCACCCGCGATATTTTCTAGAGTGGTCATTGCAGCATTTAAAGAATTCATCCACCAATTTCTTGAAGTATACCTAGATGATTGGACGGTCTATACCTATTGAAAAACCATGTGGAAGTGTTACGAATGATGATAGAACAATGCAGATAGTGTCATATATCACTGAATATCAAGAAATGCATATTTGGAACAACATTTGGGATACTATTGGGACACATAGTATGCAAACAGGATTTGCTAGTGGATCCAGCCAAAATTGCAGTCATTTTTAATCTACTAGCGCCAAAAATAGTCCGCCAACTCAGAGCAACGTTAGGACATACGAGATATTACAGGAAATTCATCAAAGGCTACGCGTAGATTACAGTGCCAATGGAAAAATTGTTAAGGTAGGATACAAAGTATCAATGGAACGACGAGTGCCAACACAGTCTAGATACCCTAAAGGAAAAGATGGTCATCGCACCAATATTGGTATTTCCAACTTGGGAGAATACATTCCATGTATATGTAGACGCATCAGTGATAGCACTTGGAGCTATCTTGGCGCAACTAGGAGCAGGAGACTAGGATCACCCGATAGTGTTTGCAAGAAAAAAATTATCAAATTCAGAACAGAATTATAACATGACAAAAAGAGAAGGCCTAGCTATGGTTTATGCACTACAGAAGTACAGACATTACCTATTGGGAAAACACTTTAAGATCTGTATAGATCACTCGTCCCTGAAATACCTAGTCAACAAGCCAGTGTTGGGGGGGGAGAATTTGTCGATGGTTATTACTATTCAAGAATTTGACTTTGAGGTAATAGTTAAACCAAGAAAACTGAATGTAGGACTTGACCACCTATCGAGGGTCACAAATGGAGAGGAACCAACGAATTTAGAAGACAACTTTCCATTTGCACAGCTATTCTCAGTACAGATTGTTGATGATTACTTTGCAGAGATCATCCAATACTTAAGCACGGGTACTGCACCGCAAGAATATACCACTGCGCAGAAGAAGAACTTGGTAGTCCATGCAACTGACTATCAATTGGTCGTAGGACATCTATACAATATGGGTGCAAATAGCATCTTACNGAGGCATTTTTCCTCCTCGTTCTTCTCCCGCTTCCCCGACAAGCGGTTTCGACAGGCTCTAGCCGGATAGCGTGCATTAGTAACTCCTCAGAGATTGATCTTACACTCGACCCATTAGGATTTGGTCTTCCCCAACTTCCTTATTCTTCCTGGGCCTTCCTCGCCTCAGTGGTATATGTTGTTGAGGAAGTGTGGCTTCCAACCTATGTCCTTTCGGCGTAACTTCTTCCATTTCAGCCTTCGCATGGGGCAATACCATCATTTTTGCACGAAGTTAGGAATCTTCATTTGAAGCCTCGGGAACACCCGTTGCAAATAAGAACGAGTCCTAGGCATTTTGGGGCTCAATCCTGGCGCTTCGGCTTCCTCGCATGCCCCGTCTTGTGTTTTGAGGAGTTCCCATAGTGCGACAGCATATCTTCTCTACACGTGGGTGACTTAACAAGGGCCCAAAGAAAAGAATTTGATCAGAATGGACTAATGAGATGAATTACCAACAATGCATAAGCTCGGATGGTAATTAGAACACATGAAGAACATATAGAATTTATAACAGAGCGGGCAGTGAGTCAAAATGTGCCAGGGAACACTGAATTCCTGGTGATGAGATGTTTTAAAGAATTTATGTGTTACATTTGCGCGATGGGTATGATCCAGGGCTTGTGAGATGCAACTGATAGGAGTTGCAGAGGGTGTGTGGTATGATCACCTCGATTTGTTTTCAATTTCCAAATATCCATGATGAGCTAATGATGGTTGATGCACTTGCTGATGCGACTTATGTTTGAGCAACTTTCCTCAACCTGGGGTGCTTAACAACTTCCCTTATGACAGGTTCTGACCCTTTTGGAACATACTCATACTTTCAGCACATGTTTGGCTCTGACATCCTTTCCCGACCCTAAAGGCCAACTAGCCACTGGCATGAATTCAAATCTCATGTTTTTCGTACCTGATCTTTCATGATACAACGCATGGATGTAACCCACCCTAACTAGAAAAAAATGATAGCACTAATAGAAACGGTGCAAGAAATTCGAAGGGTCACGGAGATCATGTAAGTATCAAACAACCAGTTTTAACAAGATTTACAGGTATGCACCAGTCTGGATTCTTCACGCTTACATTTTATACACATATTTTTCCAAGTGTTTTTCTATACACAATCTCTAAACGATTTTAATTCCAGTTATAGGAAAGATGCCTCCGACTATTAAGAAAAATTGTCTCAGTAACCTCACCGAGAAATCTGAAAGAAATTGGGTCAGAAAAATAAGCAGGGTGATGAAAAATATCGGACTCCTCAAATTTGGCATGCTCGACGACTTCGTTGACTCGCATGACATTGTCAAATCGCACACCAAGAAAGATTCTTCGTGGGATGAAAGACTAGCAAAGGTGACTGACACCTCACCAGGGCAGGTGCAACAATTTATGGAACACCCGATCAGATCTCGGGCTATGTTACGGAAGTTAAGTACCAGTCTGGTGAAGTATTGGGCACATGCAGTAGAAATTAGAGAAATTTATGCAGCCCGGATGGAACAACACAGGTTCCCATATGCTAACACCTGCAAGGATATGTTCATTAGTTGGTCGAAGTATGAGAAGACTCACCCTTTCAAAGTGATATATTAAGATGACTATTATAAAACTGTTAGGATAGAACGCCACGTGGCGAGTTTTGTTTTTCCTAACTGCACTTTAGCCATTATTTTTAGTTAATTTTATGTTATAAATAAGAACATCGACTGATTAGTCAAGGGTTGATGGTTTTTGTAAGAAAATCTCCTTTTCTGGTTTGTTAAGAATTATTTTGGAGCTACCCGTAATTGAGAAGTCTTTCTGGACCAGAGACAAGTTATATTTTCATAAAATGCATGTGTGATTAGGAATATAGAAGAATTATTTCCTATCTTATCTCATGAATGGATGTTGTAACAAGAAAGAGCTATTGAATCTATTGTTAAGTTATCTGATGCAATGTTTTTTTAGTTCTTTTCTTTAATGATGAATATGAATCATTATGTTGTTGTGTGATAGATGATTAGAGTAGGTGAATTATTTTACTTTCCATTATTTATCGCATGTGTGTTTTCTTTCTGATAATTAAATATCTCATATAGTAATTGGATGCTCACATGGTTAATGTATTAGTATTAGGCATGTGGTATAGAATCATTGTCTGCATGCTTGAGTAGCGGGTTATCCCAAGCTTAGCCTCTTCTCCAGTACTTAAAACCTTTTTCCATTTTGTTTTCAAGTTAGTTTATGCCATCTTCAATACTATATCGGTCCCACCCAAGAGGAAATAAAAAAAAAGAGAAATTCCAAACTCAAGGAGATGTCGTCACAAGAAAGCATAAATCCCATTGGTTAATTGGTCAGATCGCAAGATCTGGAGAACCATTCCACTACTAAATGATGCAGAGTCTAATTGGGCCTCAATTGAGGGTTTGGATCATGTTGTTAGTTTAAGGGATTCAGGACCCATAAACAAAATTAGTTCTAGAAGGAGGGCCTGAGAATGAATGGTTGAATACATATTTCATGTAATATCTCAGACAACCAGTAGATTCAGAACAACCCACATGTATGGCTAGTCATTCCCAAGACATCCCACACAGACTAAGTACTCTTGAAATGAGTGACTCACCCCATCATGAGGGAGAAAAATTATTCCCTGATATACCTTCCACTCTTCCTCATGAGGAATTAAATCAATTCAGAAGAATCACAAAAGCATACACCCGATAGATCGGTGCACTGTCTTTAGCTCTGATACTTCCTCGAAGAAAAAAAATAAGAAGACAAGTGGTTGACACCCCCGACCAGTTTTTATTCCACACAGTAGAATACCTAATAGATTTCTCAATCACCAAAATCAAACATCCTCTCAATCTGATCCCTGAAACGCCAATTGGCAACATCTCTGAACCAAACGATTTTTCGGAAGAGGAGGAGTTTAACTCAGAATCCGAAGATATGGAAGAAAAAAATGACCATGAGGAAGAGGGAGGAAACCCACCATATAAAAACCAACCTTAGTTTTCCAGAGACGCTTTGGACATCCCAAAATGAGTACATAATCTTCCCCAACACCCAGAAAAGTTACATCCTAATTTTGATCCCATGACCTTGGGATTGCCTGAAGATCATATCAAGAAATTCATATTAGTGATCAGACTTATGAACGTCTGGCATGAAGATGTAGTATGTTGACTATACCTTATACATTTGAGAATTCAGCTTCCACGTGGTATTTTAATCTTCCTATAGGATCTATAACTAGCTAGACGAAATTCCAGAAGGATTTTTTAGATAAATTTGCAGAAGAAACTACTACAGGAGACTTGATGGCTGAGTTGTTTGCTGCCACCATGAGTTCAAAATAAAGGGTTAAATATTTCAATCAAAGATTCACAATTATCTTGAACAAATTCCAGCCCGAAGCTAAACCTACCCATGAGTTGCAAATCGAGGTATACGCTAATGCCCTCCCAGCTTCTATTTCCATGTTTTTGAAGAGGGTTGCCAAATGAACCTTGGCTGAGAATTTTGAAGAGGAAAAAATGATTGAATTCCAAATGAAAGGATGCAAAGAGAGTCAGGTCTCCCTAGTCAAGAAAGAAGCTCAACCCCCTCCCCAGAGAGGGCTACTTCTCACTAGACCCCTGGGGAAACAAGCAGAACAAGCTCCTGAAAAGGGTAACGAAGACATAGAGGACCTACAATGCATGGTTAAGAAGTTATCAAACAAAATCATAGACATGAAAAGAAGTGTCGGGGATGGAAACCAAGGCCAAAGGCCCTATAAACCTTTCTTTAAAAGAAACCCTTCATTCAAATCAATTGTATCCCCCCAAGCTAACCTAAATATTGATTTAGGAAATGTAGCATCTGATTATTTCTGTACTTATCACCAAGAAAATCACTTTGAAAGGGACTTCCCTTGTTGGCACCAAGCCGAAGAGGAAAGAAGAACGATCGTGGGAAAGAAAGCGGGCAAAAAACTGAAGTAACAACTGGCAGAAGAACAACACGCACGCATGCAAGAAAGCATGCACAAAGGAAAGCAACAACTAGAGGAGGAGCAGCACGCGTATGGGAGGAAGACCTAACGGAAGAAGGGTTAGGGTTTTGGCAATATTTTGAAGAAGGCTAAAGAGCCCGAGATGTATAAAAATAGATACAAAAGTATCATATAGGGTTGTTCGTTAGTAGTTGTTAGCGATTCTCTGTAATGTTTTGAGCGGTACGAACTGATTTTGTAAGTTGTTGAGAAAAGGAGATATGAGGAAAGGTAGATATAAGGATTAGACCGCAGGTCGTGGATCCTGGTGTGATCTAGTTCGCGTCACATAGATCTTACCCAGTTTTGTGGAGAATTGTAAGCGCAAGGTGCTAGAAATGAAGAACTATCATAATACAAGAGCCAAGAGCCAAATCTTTGTGGACATAGCCCAGGAGGAGGTGAACCATAGTAATCCTCGTGTAATGTGTTAAATGTATGCATGTTTCTTCTTTCTTTCAAAAATTGATGGTTAAACTGAATGAATGAGTTAATACATTGTTATGAGTCTGCTTATACTTTGCTCAAATTAAACTGTGCGATATTCGTATGTGAATCCAAGGAATAAGTACTATCCCTTACAACTCATGGTATCTGACCTTAATCAAGAAACCCCTATCCCATACTTTGTCCTAGGTTGTAAACACCTGAGTCTTATAGCCACCCATTTAAATCTATCTCGAGTGAGACTGAGTCTTATAGCCACCCATTTAAGTACTCTCCCTTACAACTCATGGTATCTGAAGAACTTAACATTTCAGCTGAACCAGAATAAGAGCAAGGACAAACAAGAAGCAGTTTGGTGCACTACCTACAGGATGGAAGGACACCAAAAGAATGAATGCCCAACATTTTCACAATATATGGCGACAAGGATGACAAACCCACTACCACAAGGAGGATTATGGTGAAAAATATGCAAGAAAATGGATCACAACCCTTACCACTGCACGATGATGCAGAAATACCAAACAGTCCCAAAGAACTCATATTGCACCTTTTGCAAGTCAGTTGGCCATGACGACAAATATTGCAGAACTATGGAGCTGATGCGGGAAAGAACATCAGATGCATACAGGGTACAGGCAGAAATGATGACTGGGTAGACAACACCACAGTTCAATCAAGCCCCAACACCATACAACACTACACAACAACAGTAAAATACTACGTCGCAATAGTACAATACCATGCAATATAATCAGGGACCACAGTACAACCCACCACGAGGTGACAGCGCAGCTTATAGAGGAGCAGGACAAGCCAAAGGAGGTTTTGGATGCGGCAAAGGACCTATCACATGTCACAATTGCTAGCAACCAGGACATTATGCACAGGAGTGTCCACTGCCACTAGCGACTTGTATGTATTGTCGCACATCGTACCACAATACGAAGGACTGTCCAACATTACTTGGAAAAATCCAAAAAAAGAGGAATCAAAATAACTAGAATGATCAGTGGATTTCAGTTGAAGCAAGGGATGATGGTCGAAACATCAATATAGTCACTCGAGGAGGAAGGAAAATAGGAAATGACGCAGTTCGACAGGAACTAGCGCATAACCAATGGGTAAATAATAACACCGACCCCAAGAAGCAGTTCGACGTGCATAAGGAAAAGGAGATTTTTACAGAAGCCTGACAAGAATTCCAGAAGGAGAACATTGCACCAGCTACACAGCAGAGCAAGGAAGGTCTGGAATATGAAATTCCACCATCACTGGACCATACCAACAGAATACAACCCAAGGAACAAGTAAGTACCATCAAAGGATTTTTGCAATCATTCATCAAAATGTTAAATGATCCTTCATCTATCAAAATATTGCAAAACATCCTAGAAAAATGTAGCGATGAGACGAAACAGAAGCCAAAATTGAAAACTGTCAACCACCTACACACAAGAAGAAGAACAAGTAGGGAATTTAGATTAAATTCTGACATTGGGGGTTTCAATATGGGAGATATTATACTAGATCTAGGATTCGAAGTGAATGTACTACCAAAAGATACATGGAAATGCATGGGAGAGCCTACACTAGGATATTCAATGGTTCAATTAAAAATAGAAAATCAACATAGAGTCCTACCAATAGGTAGACTGAAAGGAGTGACGATAGATCTGGATGGTGTGCACACTATGACAGACTTTGAAGTCATTGAAATAGTATATGGCACAACACCTTACCCAGTGCTACCTGGTCTGGATTGGGCATTCGACAACCAGGCCATAATTAACTTAAAAACCAGAAAAATGGCATTTGAGTCAAGGGACTACAGGGTCATAGCCCCACTCGACCCATCAGAAGGCAAGAGGTTCGTTGAACCCACTTTCCTGGATTTAGAAGAGATCGTCCAATTGTACAAAACAACTGCGCACTATGCAAATTATATAAACCCAACTGCAGACGGGGTACGCAGCTGGTGGAGCATTACTCCATGCACAACAAACTCAAACATCGGGTTAGAAAACTGGTAGTAAAGACTACACGAAGTATCTATGCGAAGGTGTACAAGAATAGACTACGCAGTATGGTGGATTGGCATAGAAATCAAAGAACCACCCAGCTTTCATGGGCTAAATGATTTGGAAACTTTCTTGACACAATATGAAGCCGAAGTATTAGAAAACTAGATATTGCTAGCACTGGATTTATCATTAAAGGCTAGACCCGCCAGATGGTGGGGTGCACATAAAGACACTATCACATATTGGTACCAATGTAAACAATTACTGCACATAAGGTTAGGTGCAGAACAAACAAGTAACAAACAATAGAGATATGATGGACTATGCACACCAGCAGAACAAATGGAGGCATGTAAAACACTGTGGAAAATGATGCCAATGGAGGAATGGTCTCACCACTTCATTCCTACTTTAGAGGGCATACCAACGAATTGGTATACAAACCAAGAAATGTGTAAAGGAACCAAGACATGGAAAACACTCCAACAAAACTTTGCAGTCACTTTCTCATTCAACCATGAGAACCCCAACATGGACGCGGCCTTGAAATGGATCAGAAACCTCATATTCATTGAAGAACCGGAAGTAGAAATTATCACATAGGTACAACAATGAAATAAGAAGACAGCCAAGGATCTACTATCATGCTACCACATACAGGAGGAAGCTCTGGATGAATACGATCCATGTGATATTCAGATCAAAGAAGTCAAAGGTGAGAGAGATGTGGAAGGACCACCCTTAGAGTCAGAGGTCATCTCTACGCCGATCAAGATAAATAAGGTTAACATAGGTACCGTCGAGCAGCCCAAATGGCCAGCATTTGAGATTACTGGGATGAACAGACACTAGAAAGTATCATACAATTGTTGCGCGAATACAATGACCTTTTTCCCACAACCTTTATAGAGATGAAAGGCATAGCCAGAGAATTAGGAGAAATGAAGATACCACTCAAACCTGATGTGAGACCCATTAAACAACGACCATATAGATTGAATCCCATATATAAACAAAAAGTTAAAGATGAGATCGACAGGATGCTCGAGGCCGACATCATTGAACTAGTCGAAGAATCAGAATGGATAAGTTTGATGGTAGTACAGGACAAGAAACTGGGAAGAGGGATTAGGATATGCATCAACTTGAGGAAGTTGAATGATGCATGACTACATGACCCATTCCCCACACTGTTCACAGACAAAGTACTCAAGAATGTAGGAGGCCACGAAGCCTACTCATTCACTGATGGATTCTCCAGATATCATCAGATTAATATAACATAGGAGGATAGACACAAGACCACGTTCATGATAGAATGAGGATCTTATTAGTATACAGTCATGCCATTCGAACTAAAGAATGCACCCGCGATATTTTCTAGAGTGGTCATTGCAGCATTTAAAGAATTCATCCACCAATTTCTTGAAGTATACCTAGATGATTGGACGGTCTATACCTATTGAAAAACCATGTGGAAGTGTTACGAATGATGATAGAACAATGCAGATAGTGTCATATATCACTGAATATCAAGAAATGCATATTTGGAACAACATTTGGGATACTATTGGGACACATAGTATGCAAACAGGATTTGCTAGTGGATCCAGCCAAAATTGCAGTCATTTTTAATCTACTAGCGCCAAAAATAGTCCGCCAACTCAGAGCAACGTTAGGACATACGAGATATTACAGGAAATTCATCAAAGGCTACGCGTAGATTACAGTGCCAATGGAAAAATTGTTAAGGTAGGATACAAAGTATCAATGGAACGACGAGTGCCAACACAGTCTAGATACCCTAAAGGAAAAGATGGTCATCGCACCAATATTGGTATTTCCAACTTGGGAGAATACATTCCATGTATATGTAGACGCATCAGTGATAGCACTTGGAGCTATCTTGGCGCAACTAGGAGCAGGAGACTAGGATCACCCGATAGTGTTTGCAAGAAAAAAATTATCAAATTCAGAACAGAATTATAACATGACAAAAAGAGAAGGCCTAGCTATGGTTTATGCACTACAGAAGTACAGACATTACCTATTGGGAAAACACTTTAAGATCTGTATAGATCACTCGTCCCTGAAATACCTAGTCAACAAGCCAGTGTTGGGGGGGGAGAATTTGTCGATGGTTATTACTATTCAAGAATTTGACTTTGAGGTAATAGTTAAACCAAGAAAACTGAATGTAGGACTTGACCACCTATCGAGGGTCACAAATGGAGAGGAACCAACGAATTTAGAAGACAACTTTCCATTTGCACAGCTATTCTCAGTACAGATTGTTGATGATTACTTTGCAGAGATCATCCAATACTTAAGCACGGGTACTGCACCGCAAGAATATACCACTGCGCAGAAGAAGAACTTGGTAGTCCATGCAACTGACTATCAATTGGTCGTAGGACATCTATACAATATGGGTGCAAATAGCATCTTACNTAAGGCCTATAAAATCAAATGATTGTCGTATTTCCCGACTTTGTTTCTCTGTAAGCAAGGGCAATCGTGAGCCCACGATCTGTCGCATTACTTTCGGATAGTCCCCATATATAAGAAGATCTAGAAACTTGTATACGTATTACTTAAGACGAACTTCCTTCACCAACAAAATAGAAAAACGCATCACTATTACTTAAGACGAACCTGTTTGTATTACTTAAGACGAACATGTATACATATTACTTAATGACGCTCTCTTTAGCCTTTGTAATTCCTTCATATCTTATTCTTTCCTGCGTAGCGTTCGACTGTTGTGCTGGGGTTTAGCGTTCGTTCTTATATCCTTTTCTATTGCGTCAGAAGCCTGTTTTCAGGCATTCAACATAAAAGGGATCCTTATCAGATTAAAAAAAAAAATGAATCGGAACCACACAACATTAATCTTCAATGGTCTCAACTGACTGGAATCCTATTAATTGAATCACTGAAGCCCTTCGTAAGTATAGCAATTTTCTAGCGAGCATTTCAACAATAAAAAAAAAAAAATACACAAGATTGAGCACTGTGGCTATTTCTAGCTTAAAAAAAAAATCTAAATTGGCACTGCCTTGCCAACAAAACGATCATAAATTCGAGGTGTACAATAATCCACCATGTTAGATCCAAAAAATAAGCATGAAATTATCTATATCATGGGGTTTAAAATCTAATAACCTTTTTAACAAGAAGACATTAAACCTCTGGACGAGAAGTTAAGCCGTGTGCTGTTGTTGGCCAGAGTGGTCTGATGGTTTTTACGATAGTCTATTTAGTCTATTTTACAACCGGATGATACTATAACTTCTTTGTTGGAGCTCCGGGTAGTTCAATTTTTTTATTTTTTTTAAATAAAGAGTAAAAGAAAGTAAAAAGAAGAAAAACGAAAACAAAAACCCAAATAAAACAGTCATACTCCAGTGGCACACTAACCCCTCAGCATGCATCAGCTTGAGTTGACTGTGCATGACGTCCTGGTGGTCGTACTAATGCAATGTTTTGTCCAAGTGGTGCATGCAATGCAAGCTGAACAAAAGTTAAGCATTCCCCTCCAGCTTTCAAAATTCGAGCTCTCGCTGTATCTGTAAATCTAAGAGCAGTTATTTTTCCCTATTATCATCTGTAATGGTGCCCACAAGCCACTGCCACAACAAACCCAACTACAAACACCTCCTTCACCTCTTATGAGGTATGTAGTGCATGGAGTCATAGCACTCGCCACCTGGTTGTCAACCCTCCCAGCTGCCCACACACTCACCACTGCCACAACAAACCCACTACGCACCAACAGAACGCCCATGCATCAAGCCACGGGGAGGATCCGTAGGCAAACAAAGCAAATAAAATAAACAATAATAAACCTGTGATTTGAATACGATTGCTTTCCTCGGGTTTCGCCGGCGTTGGATCTGAGAGAAAAAGGGTTGACAGGTATAATATCAAAAATGGCGGATGGTGATCATGCTAGGGAAATTTTGTTCAAATTGGATCGACTGGATCGCATGAGTTAGAGAGCTTAGTGGGTTAGAGACGCTGCAGAGATAATAATATACAGGNACTTTCGGATAGTCCCCATATATAAGCGGATCTAGAAACCTGTATACGTATTACTTAAGACGAACTTCCTTTACCAACAAAATAGAAAAACGCATCACTATTACTTAAGACGAACCTGTTTGTATTACTTAAGACGAACCTGTATACGTATTACTTAATGACGCTCGCTTTAGCCTTTGTAATTCCTGCATATCTTATTCTTTCCTGCGTAGCGTTCGACTGCTATGCTGGGGTTTAGCGTCCGTTCTTATATCCTTTTCTATTGCGTCACAAGCCTATTTTCAGGCATTCAACATAAAAGGGATCCTTATCAGATTAAAAAAAAAAATGAATCGGAACCACACAACATTAATCTTCAATGGTCTCAACTGACTGGAATCCTATTAATTGAATCACTGAAGCCCTTCGTAAGTATAGCAATTTTCTAGCGAGCATTTCAACAATAAAAAAAAAAAAATACACAAGATTGAGCACTATGGCTATTTCTAGCTTAAAAAAAAAATCTAAATTGGCACTGCCTTGCCAACAAAACGATCATAAATTTGAGGTGTACAATAATCCACCATGTTAGATCCCAAAAATAAGCATGAAATTATCTATATCATGGGCTTTAAAATCTAATAACCTTTTTAACAAGAAGACATTAAACCTCTGAACGAGAAGTTAAGCCGTGTGCTGCTGTTGGCCAGAGTGGTCTGATGGTTTTTACGATAGTCTATTTAGTCTATTTTACAACCGGATGATACTATAACTTCTTTGCTAGAGCTCCGGGTAGTTCAAATTTTTTTTTTTTTTTAAATAAAGAGTAAAAGAAAGTAAAAAGAAGAAAAACAAAAACGAAAACCCAAATAAAACAGTCATACTCCAGTGGCACACTAACCCCTCAGCATGCATCAACTTGAGTTGACTGTGCATGACGTCTTGGTGGTCGCACTAATGCAATGTTCTGTCCAAGTGGTGCACGCAATGCAAGCTGAACAAAAGTTAAGCATTCCCCTCCAGCTTTCAAAATTCGAGCTCTCATTGTATCTGTAAATCTGAGAGCAATTATTTTTCCCTATTATCATCTGTAATGGTGCCCACAAGCCACTTCCACAACAAACCCAACTACAAACACCGCCTTCACCTCTTATGAGGTATGTAGCGCATGGAGTCATAACACTCGCCACCTGGTTGTCAACCCTCCCAGCTGCCCACACACTCACCACTGCCACAACAAACCCACTACGCACCAACAGAACGCCCATGCATCGAGCCACGAGGAGGAGCCGTAGGCAAACAAAGCAAATAAAATAAACAATAATAAACCTGTGATTTGAATACGATTGCTTTCCTTGGGTTTCGTCGGCGTTGGATCTGAGAGAAAAAGGGTTGACAGGTATAATATTAAAAATGGCGGATGGTGATCATGCTAGGGCAATTTTGTTCAAATTGGATCGACTGGATCGCATGAGTTAGAGAGCTTAGTGGGTTAGAGACGCTGCAGAGATAATAATATACAGGAGGGGCCTCACTTTCATCATTTTAGTGTGTAACTGCACTTCAACGAATTTATTTTATAAAGAATCCCTGCTGATTGTGGATATCGACGAGATTCAGGAACAGTCCCAACCCTAATCCAACGAGAAACAGGAGATTACTCAAGAATCTGACCCAGACCATGATAAAACAATTAATGAAAAAAAAAAATCACATCTGATAATGCAAAAGCGTTGCGAGGGAGCCGAGCATTTGCGAAGGAGCCGGGAGCCGAACAGCTAGCCCGCCTAGAAGGAGGCGGACTAACACCTGGAGCGCATGCAAAATGCACGTAGCTAGGTAAGTCCA
>JZKD02S1985414.1:22290-39740 GCA_000966675.3 Picea glauca
GTAGTTAGATATAATAAAGGGGTAGTTAGATATAATAAATGTAAGATGACTTCTTAGAAGGTTCTACTTATAAAATATTCCTCCTCTAGAATGTTCTTAGGTGATGGTAGCACTATATAAAAGGGTTCAAACAATGTAATAGGATATGAAGAGAAATATTGTATTGTGAGTTGTAGCTCAATAGGAGGAGGCCTCCTTGAAGAAGCAAGTGAACAGGAGATGATCCCTTCCATAATAAGATCCATTGTATGGTGTTTCCCTACCTCAAGGGTTTGGTAATAATAAATTGTGGTTTCTTCTATATTGTTCTCTGAATCTTTGTGTTGTTTTTGTATGGAAGTAATGGGTTCTTAACAAAAAAAGATTGCTATGAAGCCCAGGACTTAGGATATGAGTTTCACTGTAGTTGGTTGATCATCTTGATTGCATTTGTGGCTTGGCATATGCCTAAAGGAACTACTTTCCCAGATATTGAACCTACGGAGCCCTTGGCCACTCAATTTTCCACCCTGTGGTATACCAATGACATGACGAAGCAGTGGCAGACCAATGATGTGTTTCATAGATATTATCAGCAGTTGAAAATTGCCATTGAATCATTCCCACGTATGACACCGTGTACCCTACATCAGTACCGGCCCATAGTAAAGTTTCACATTGATCCCCACTTCATTTACATCACCGCATGAAGAGATGAGCACCAGGAAAGCTTGTATTCATACTATAAGCTCACAGATGAAGATATGGAATAGATTACAAAGGAATGACCAGAATAATTTCTTGTACCTGTCGTCAATGTAGAGTTATCTGACACTGAAACTACAGGAAGCCCGATAGTTACACAAGTTGAACATGTCAGACAATCTAGTGGGACAAAGAAGAAAAAAAAGCAGGTTGAAGTCCAGGACATAGAGAGTGACGAAGAGGACGAACATAAAACTTCTGGAGATAATGGGTCCGGCTTGCTAGGAGGAGGAGAAGATGAAGCAGAAGGATAGGGAGGAGGAGATGAAGGAGAAGAAGAGCAAGGAGGAGGCAAAGATACAACACCTGAATATCCCCCTGTCGAGATAGTGACACCACAAAAGAGGAAAGTTACTTCGAAGAAACCTTCAGTAAGGAAGAAAACGCACACCAATAAGCCACAGTTGGAAGCCACTCTCACTGATGATGACATTAGTCTGGTCTGTGGAGCTATGGAGGATCCCTATGAAGACATGTTGCATAGATACGAAGAGAAACATGTAGAGTTATATGAAAGGATTGAGAGAGAGTTGAAGGAAGTGCAACAGGTTGTTCTCTTGGTCCACGCAGTGCCTACTATGCCATCTATGCCTTCCTCATCACAGAACACAAACTTGGAGGATGAACCAACTCCGCAGGGTGAACCAAGGATTTGGATCACCCTCCCCTAGTATAACATCAAGTTTCCCACCCCCGCAAAATTACAGGCTAGCCCTAATGTTGAGATTAACCTTAAAGGAGTACCTCCATGATAGGTCAAAGTATTGGAGGTAGGTTTGAAGGCATACAGAAGGGAACAAAGAGAAATGACCACTGAAAGAGAAACCAACTAAGAAGGCTTGCTGATGCAACAAAAGATCGGTTCCAAAGAGCTTAGGAAGAGAAGGAGAAGGATACATAAGCCTTGCAAAAGGAGAAAGACAAATTCCCAGTACAGTTATGAGTAGCGCAAGACAGTGTAACTACCTATGAAAGCTAGAAATAAGAGCTTTAGGTGAAGCTTCAGGAGGAAAAGAGAGATGATGAAGCCCATCTACAGAAGGAAAAAGAGTAGTTTCTCGTAGAGCAGGCCATGGTCAAAGAAGCAGTAAGTAAAGCATGTCACTCTATGCCAGGCTTGGCACATGAGGAGAAATAGCATGTTGAAGCTCGAGTAGCGAAGCTCGCAGAGACCCTCCAACAGTTCTAGGCTAGGATAGTTGAACTGGAGGCCCAAACAGTGCTGAGCACCCTGCAGGAGGTGTGTGACCAGAGGGAGGAGTCCACCAAAAACATAGTAGAAAGTATAAAATCCCTCACCTCAGCATGTAAACAATTGAGTGACAGAAGTGCCGAGACGTATGAATGCCTTGTTGAGAATCTAGAGTTAAAGAAGCTAGAGGTTCAGTTATAGGAAGTGAAACAATAATCATTTTCATTGCAGGCACAAATGAAGCTTCTCACAACAGTGGAACGGATGAAGAGATCCCAGGAGAAATGCACAGTACAACAACATATTACTACCCTCCAGGGTAAGGTGATGGAAGTAACACATAAGTTACAACCTGTGCAAGATGAAGCTTGCAAGTTGTTCAAGGAGATTGATATCCAGGGTTCATAGTTAGATCAAGTAGTTGCAGCAGTAGAACAACACCTGGAAGGGCCTGTTATAGAGAAGACAATCCAAGAGCTCACTGAGCAAGATGCTCAGGCAAGGCAACAAGTCGAGGTAGCTTGAGTTAATCTCGAGGCTTTTGAAGCAGCATTTTACGAACCTGAGTGACTCAGGATGAGTCATAGGTGAGTGTTGGGGGCATGTTGGCCCTCGACCAAGTTTTGGGGAAACTTTGGCTAGTTTTGGAGGTTTTGGCCCACTTTTGGACTTCGACATGCTGGTCAAAGCAGGAGCACCTAGGTGGAGTTGAGATCGTGGATCTCACCTATTTTGAGGGTTATGTGGACCTAGTAAGGGGTCCTCTAGGGTTTTGTAATGGGTTTATGGGATGTCGGCCCATGGGTTTTCCCCATGTTTAGGCCTTATTGTAAGGGCTTGTAAAGTATAAATAAAAAGGAATGTAGTGTAGAAGAGGGAGTTTTGTGCGAAACAATAGCTTTGTGCAAAGGAATGTATGTGGTCGAGGCTTTGTGCTTGACTATGATTTTGTAGAAGGTGTTAAGTGTTGTGATAAGAGATTGTGGCTTTGTGCATGTGACCTAGTTTTGGAAGGTAAAGAAGGAGGATCTAGGGTTTAGTGTGCAAATCTCCTGTCTTATGCGAAGTTCGACTCTGTGTCTTAGTGCACAAAAGTGATTGGATGTAATATTTTGGAAAATAATAAAGAGGCGAAGCGGTTTGTGGACATAGCCCCACCCTGGGGTGAACCACGTATATTTGGTGTCATGATTTGCTTTGTGCAGTGTCTTTTCTTTTATGCATTTGCTTAGTGCTTTGATTATGATGTGTAATGAATGTATACTTTGTTGCTTCAGTATTTTACTTATGATTAAGGGTAAATGAATGCTATATCTAGCCCATAGTGCTAGGTACTAAGTGCTCAAGGTGCATCATCACTTGTTGTTACTGCACTAGATCTGTCCTTGATTCTTCTCTGTGATGTTAATGAGGTTAATAAAATAATGCAAGTTCACTTCCTGAGCATTAACGAAATATTCTGTGAAGTGCTATTATCACACATTCATGTCCCATCTTGGTTATAGACACTTGCCTCCTATAACCCCCCTTGCTTCTACCTCGGGTGAGACTTCACCTACTTCACAGGTGTTGCCGAAAGGACCGGTAGTCGGGGTTTTGTTGGTGCATTGTTAAGTGTTGAACCTTGGGTCTTCCCCTGTGCCAACAAGACTCCACAAACACATGAAGAGAAATGATGTGGTATCACTATAGGGGTTGTTATAGGGGTGTGATCCATATCCCATCCAACCACACAGAGGTAAAATCCCACGAGGGACTGCTGCATGCCATAGAAATAAAATGGTACCTCAACTACACAACACCAACTAGGGATTCACTCATAACCTCCACCAGTGCCACGATTAAGAAGTATAAAGCATGCCCTTCCCTGACCTGTGAACTTCCGATGCTCAAGGAATAATCCATCGCTAAAGGCCATAGGCGGAGGATAATGGTGTCACTAAGGACAACCCCAACCACAGAGCACAAATCACATGCATAGGAGAAAGCTTACTTTACATAGCTTGGGAATAAATTCGTTTACATCCAATATATCGCCCAAATTTTCAGCGATACACAGAGCAATGCTCAAATGGGTGTGATTGTTTTGGACATATGCTTCCTCCTAAGAGATGTAGAACCAACCAGTAAAAAGGTCCCTACTCGGAAGAAAATCATAGGAGGAAATTGTTACAAGAAATGCGCCTAAGGATGGCGCCTTCTCTCGTTGGGGAAAAAATGAAAATTTTTAGAAAGCTATGGATGCTTTTTGTGGATCTTCACAACCCATTCATTATGGTTTTAATTAATCTAAAATTCCGTGAGGAAAAATAATTAGTAAGACATACTTCACACTACCTTGTTTAATATAACTATTATCTTTTATCTGAACATGTACTTCCATGCAATTTACTCAATGGATAATATATCTAAAGAGGAATTGAGCAGAAATCAGTCCTCCATTTACTAACCTTGAATAGTATACCAAAAACTCAATTAGTTCAGTTATTGAATTAGATCTCAAGAAATTTTGAAAGCGAATATCGGTCTTCGTTTATGAGTAGCGAATCATATTACATGGATAATTAAATTTCGCACTTCCTTTCTATAATTAACAAAATTAATATATTTCCATAATGACATGAATAAGCTATGCTATTTCAAAAATTGATAACTAAATTTAAAGTTGTAAAGCATGCCCCTCGCAGCGACCATCAAATTTCAAGGTCTATATATATACATAACATTCACTGTCAACCATTCATTCTAAATTCAAGCATCAAGAGGTTGGCCTATTTGATATTGAAGATATAATATAGTGATGGAAAATTTCTAAACTGAATATACATATACAACTCAAAAAATTTTACAATTACAATTATCAATAAAAATATTGTGACCGACGATGAAATTTTTGTAGATGCGCTTCAGCAATGGCGTTCCTCCTACCTCCCGCTTACCAATCATCGAGACTTCACTGGTACCTCCCAACCAACGCTAGGGGTACACTTCCCCCCCCTTAGCCCTCTAAGCTGCAAAGGGGCCTTTCACTCACACCACTAGAATCCTTTAGCTCCCAGCTTGCCTCACAAGGTAGAGCCACCACTCTCTCTCAAGCTGGGTATCCCAACTCTCACAAGTAAAACCAGTCAAAATTTCTGTAGCATAACTCTTCCCATAACTCCTTTGTCCATTCCTCATCTAGGCCATTTGTTTTATAGGAGTTTCCTCAATAACAATTCCCACTTGCACATTTAATTCACCTTTTAAATAATTAATTAAGAAATATTCCCCCCATACACTTTTCACCCTTTCCCTTAGTTGCACAAGTAAATTCACAATTTATTTTAAATAAATGTCAATTTCCCTCAGCCATCCTAAAAACGCTCCTAAAATCACTCCTTGTTGTCTCTTTATTCACCTTGTTTCCAATTAATGACTGTCACCTTACTAATTTTGAATTGAGTTAAAATACGAGTCTTCTCCTAGTTAAACTAGTGGTAGTTTAGATTCTAGATTCCTTTCTATGCGTTCACTTATTCTTTCATGATTTATTCCTTTCTTATTTTATATTCCAATTAGGCATTTTCTACACACATGTGTATTATATTAATTCTTTAGAAATATGGAATCTTTCTTATTTTCTTGAATTGACTTTCCTTTTTGCCATGTTATTTAATTAATAATTAGTTTTAGTCTTCTTATCCACTTAGGCATACTTTTTTCATAGTCTTAGATTTTCATTTGGGGATTCACAATTAATTAATTTAAATGCTTGATTCATTCATTAATTAAATCCAACAGTTCTTAAGATTTTACAGGGTTTAATTATTCGCTCAAAGTTTTCTAGGCCACCTAGATTCATTGACTCAAGTTTCAATTTCCACGACGTGCCCTTCAAGACGCACACCATGCTCCAAGGGTGCCACTCGCCTTGATTCAAATTTTAATTACATGATGTGTCCTTCAAGATGCACTTCATTCTCCAAGGGTGCCACTCGCCTTTGACTGGTTTTGGTAGTCGTCCAACCCTTGGATTCAACACTCCATTCAGGTGACCTTGTGAGAGACTAATGGCTTATAAGGAATAAGGACCTTGACTTATTACACACCCCTTAGAAATATTCATGAGCAACTGTCTCAGTCTTCCCTCACGACATCGTGGATCTATCGAATTAGGTAATCATTAACCTACAATCCGAGCCATGATGGGAGTGCTAGTAGGCTGTGACAGGGATGCTTCCACACCTCTCCCTCAATATCTGGTCTATGTGTATGGCCCCTTTACTCCTTATGTGAGTTAGATTAGAAAGAAATCATTAGCCTGCATCCACCAATGAAACACTATCAATGATCCATAAACAACATCATAACATAATCGATCATATGCCACATATGAATAAATGAAATACTCAAACCAATACAATCCACTCCCTAATTCAATCCATAGTCCAAGGAGGTCCATTCATGCCATCGACATCCTCAATCTGTCAGGTGTCCTGCACACTCAAGGGAAACTCATCAATATCATTTGTCAATACATAGATATCAAACAACATAAATCATAATCCAACAACATCGTCATAAGAATCCATAAGTGAAACAGATAACCATATGCTATAGCCAGATCAATTGCACACAAGTTTCCTCAAAGAATAAGTCAATAACATGTGCTCGCAAGAGCAGGATGTTACATACACCCCCTCTTGTTTTAAACTTCGTCCCGAAGTTGTACAGTATTAAAATGCAGTAAATAAAGCATGTGACAAGATTTATATGTCTAATGCAATGGTCTAGAATGTGTATTGGCTCCATCATGAGTGCACCCTCATCCGACACCACAAGAAACTCATGTCAATATCATGTGTAGGATCACTAACATAAATTTGCAAAATAGATACAAGAAAACATTGTGCATACACCTCAAAGAGTGAGGCAAGGCTAGTTGATAGGCCACGGGTCCCTTCCTTTCCACAACTTTGAAAGGCTCCACATACCTAGGAGAGAGTTTAGCACCTCTTCCGAACTTAATTGAACTCTTGTGTGGTTTCACCCGCAAGAAAAATCAGTCTCCAACTTTAGATTTACGGTCAATGCGATGCGCATCAACATAACTATTCTACTGATCTTGCGCTTCCTTAATCCTTTGTCTTATCGTTTGCAATTGTTATTCCATTTCTTGAATCATTCTAGTCCCACCAGGACCCTATCCTCAAGTCGATCCCAGCTCAATGGTGTCCGACACAGTCTCCCGTAGAGAAACTCAAATGGTGCCATCTTAATGGTACCTTAATAGTCATCATTGTACGCAAACTCTACCAGTAGAAATAACTCTTCCCAACGTTTCTGTTGGTCCAAAACATACATACATAACATATCTTCCAAAACTGGGCTCGTTCCTTCTGTCTACCTGTTTGTCTCAGGGTGATATGTTGAACTAAAGTTCAGTTTTTTTCCCAAGGCCTCTTGGGAATTAGTTCAAAATTGTCTTGTAAACACCGATCCCCTATCATATATGATTCTTTTTGGCCCGCTAGGCTGTCTCACATTATCACTGAAAAAATTCTAGCTATATCTGGTGCCTGATACATCGTACACATAGGAAAAATGTGCACTCTTGGTCAGAGTATCAATTACCACAAAAATCGAGTCGTGCCTCCTTGCCATCAGTAGCAATCCAATAATGAATTCCATCGAAATGACCTATTTTGATTCTGAAATAGCTTGTGGCTGTATTAATCCTGTTAGATTTCTATGTTCAGCCTTCACTCACTGACATTCTAGACACGTCACCACATAGCTAACTATGTTTGCCTTCATCCCTTCCAGAAGAATAAGGGCTTAAGTTCTGCCCTTATCTTCATGACTCCGGGATGAGCCATGTATACTGCTCTATGATCTTCGCTTAAGATCAAATTTCTCAATTTTTTGTTAGGAGGTACGTAAATCTAGTTATTATACCTCATTAATCCATCATTTTCCACTGTATATCCTTCAAAATTGGTACCGTCATGGTGTCTTGTCTGATAATTTCCTTAGCCTCTTTATACCAGTCATCATCGAAAAATATAGTTAGAATCATTTCTCGAAGGTTCGTATGAAGAGGTATCCCCGAGAACATGCATGGTCTCCGACTCAATGCATATGCCACTCTGTTCACCATTCATTTATAGTACTTAATCTCAAATTGTATTTGCTAAGTAATTATGACCAACGCTTTTGCCGCACGTTCAAATCATTCAGTGTAAAAAGTGCTGCAATCCTGAGTGATCTGTTTTTTTTGTTCGAACTACCATTCAATCAGATAGTGTCTCCACACTCTCTAGGCATACATAATGGCCAATAACTCCCAATCTTGTGTTGCTTAGTTCTCCTTACGCCTTCTTAATTTCCTTGAGATGTAGGTGATCACTTGACCATCTTGTGTCAATACTCTGCCTAAACCTTCCTTGGACACGTCTGTGCATACCAAGAAATCCCTGTCCATGTCAGGGACTTTCAGTATTGATGTTGTCTTCAACAACCTCTTGAGCCTTTGAAATGCTTTTGTGCACTTCTTGGGCCATACAAAATTCTTGTTTTTCTTCTACAATTCCGTGTTCGGGTTTGCTATTGTTGTCACATAGGGGCAGACCCAGGGTTCAATGCTACAACAATGCACCAACAAAACCCTAACTACTGGCCCTTTCAGCAACACCTACAAAGTAGATGAAGTCTCACTTGAGGTAGAGGCAAAGGTGGTTGCAAGACTCAGGCGTCTACAACCTTAGATGGGACACAAATATGTGATTATATCACCTATAGAGTACTTAGCATCGATCATTCATCAACATTCAACCTTTATTATACTTCGTAGATAACACATAGCATCGCAACATTCACTTAGATCTAATATATTTTAGCACTTAGCAAGAGTAAAATAGATCAGATCCAGTAGATTAACACTAAGCATCTTCATACATGTCATATCTAACATTCATACTCATCTAAGAAGCACAAAGCCTAGATAGATCTATTTGAATACATCAAAACACTTAGCATAAGTAGAGATAAGCACATCAAATCAAAGAACAAAGCATAACACATAGGATTTATGTGGTTCACCCCACCCTGGGGCTACGTCCACCAACTCTTCTTCTTTATTAGCGTTTCCAATCAGTTACAACACAGAGCCACAAAAACCTTTATTCACATAGGACAAAAGATCTGCGCATCTCGCTAGATCCTTCTTTCTTGCGCTACAACACAAAGCCTTCTATAACTTCTTACAACAACTTACACTTAGCTCTACAAGATTTTCACAATCATGCACAGAGCACTTACAATTCACTCTAGCACTTAGCTTCTTAACCACTACTCTTTTACATCACCTAGATACTTATTTATATATTACAAAAGTGGGCCTCAGCGTGGGTAAAACCCATGGGCCAACATCCCTTTCCCGTTACATTATCCCAAAACCCCAAAAAGGACCCTAAATGGGCCGAGATCCCGTGATCCCTACTTCGTCTTGTGTGCCTTCTTCAACTGGCTGTCGAAGTCCCAAAAACAGTCAAATATGACCAAGTGTTCCTCAAAACTTGGTCAAGGGCCCAACTTATAATAAGACTGAAGTTGTTCCTGGTGCTCATCAGCGCATGCTGTAATATATATGAAATGGCGGTCCACACTGAATTTCATTAAAGGTCGAAACCTGTCTACATTATTCGGGATCATGTGAGGCTCGGACTGGATGGCGAGCTTCAACTGGGTGTAGTAGGTATGGAAGATGACATTGGATTTCCACTTCTTGTTCATATCGTTCGAGTACCACAGTGTATTGAACTTCACGGCCAATGGTTCGAAGGGGTCGATATCCAGGAAGGTTGCACCTTCCGATAGCTCCCATGCAATGAAATCTATAAGTATCAAGAGCCAACTAAAATGGAATTCATGCCCCTAATCTTGGGATTCTCTGTAGTCAATCTCTAGTTGATTCACCAGGTACTTCACCCAGTTCATCTGTAGTCCCTCTGTGCACTTCCTTGCAAGGTCGACTACAAAGCCAGATACTTGCGTGGGTCGATTCTTGTGTACCAACTTCCCTACGATTAGTTGACAGGAGAGGCGCACAGTGCCACTTTCAATAGAAGCTACCTTGTAGCCTCGTGTGCCTTTCTCAACATCACCATAATCTTCCTTGATCTTCTAAGAAAGAGCACGATCTGCGGTCTTTCCAGGATAGTTATCATGGGGATCAGAGCCTTGCATGCTAAGACCAGTGATTCGATTGATCAGCATTGGATCAATTGTTATACGATGGTTTAACCATAAGTATCCTCCATGGTAACTTGCTAGTAGCAGTTTCTCACAACCATTCACCTCCTGGTGTCTGTTGAAGTGTGGTATCTTCATAACATTGAGCAGAGTGGACTACATGAGATTCATAATCCATTGCTGAGGGACAATCTTTGAGTTCTTTCCCTTCATCTTCGTTAGATATTTATAAGGAGAGAGCATGCCATAAACCTTCCGGTCACCCAGGTTGTAGTCACTAAACTTCAGGGCTGCTATCTTATCCTTTTCAGTGCGAATTGCACGTATCACCTTCGGGAGGTACACAGTGACCAATGGGTACTCAAAGTCGTGGAGTATAGTATCTCGGTTTATCGCTCTGCTTAGAGGTGGTAGATACACAGGCAAGATGCTCGAAATTAGCTTAGAGTTCATGAGATCATCTCTGTGTTTAGTTCGTTTCTCATCGACTGGCCGAGATGATCCGGCTCGAGCAGTTGACGGGGAGGCCGACATTCCTCTCATCGATGATGCTTGCACACCGGTAGACGTTCTTCTCTTAGACATGGTTGTCAATTTGATCAGAACTTCGATCGTAGTTGCCTCTTCTGTGGTGAGCTCTTCGGACATACGTGCTCAGGGCGGGTATATTGAGTTCGCAACGTAGTGTAGGCATGACACAGGATAGATGGTAAGGTCTAAAAAAATTGCTAGAAAATCTTAATCACGACTGCGAGCTCAAAATTGTCAATTGGAAAAGTGTTCTTCAGTAATGGCGTGACGGGATAAATGGGAATTTTGGCAACGGTTTCTTGCAACGGGTATGAAGCTTCATTAACTCTTGTTTTGTCCGTTATGGCATGGTCTAACAGTCTGGTGGTGAGCCATTAATGCGTTTTGACCCGTTCGAAGCAGCAGTCGAATGGATATATCTGCCTCCAACGACAATATTGCTTTGCCATAGCGAAGTGACCCATGTCGTTGTTCTGATATCCCATCAAAGTTCCAATTTTACAAGTTTTCTTTCTAAGAGGTTTCCTCTAGAACCTTCTGTAGAATATCGATCTTATCTCTCTTTTTACTTAGCTTCCTAGCCTTCTTCCCTAGGAGCTTCATCTCAGTAGTTTGTTTCCTGTTCTGATTCTTATTTTCCTTGGGCATAGTCACTTTGCGCTATTGAGGTTCTCTCCCAAGAGTTAGGGGTACTACTTCGTTTATATCTGATACAAATACTCCAATATTTTGTGAGTCCCTTAATTCTTTTGCAGCTTTGACCTCTAGTCTTCTAGTGTCAAATGGCTTCGATCTATTCTCCTGTTCTTCAATCAACTGCGCGATCCTTCTGGTCATGAAATCTTTTAACTCTTGTCTCTGTTGTTCTAAAAAAATTTCTTCTTCCTTCTTCCTGGCTTGATCTCTTTCAATCCAAGGTCTTCCAAGTAACATAGTAAACGGGGTGCTATCTTCAATAAATTTGATAATCTCAAAATCTTCCTCCGTCAAAGTTCCATTAGCATTCATAGATATCTGGGTGAGCCTTCCACACAAGTTTACCATTTTTCCTCTGAATAATCCTATTCCCCCTAATGAAGGAATCATAGCAGGCCTTCCTATAGCTTCCCAAGTTCTCTCTGTCATAATATTCACCTGTGTTTCCTCATCCAAAACACAGTCAATGTCGAAGTCTCCTATTCTTACCTCGATGCATTTTTTTTCTTCAAAGATATCTGCTAACTTAACATGTTGGTGGTCATTCAAGGTGCCTTTCATCTGTAGTAATATCTTCTTTGATTCTTTTTGGGGTTCTGCTATTTCTAGATCTGCCTTAGGGTTTTCTTCATTTAGATTCATTCCTTCAAGCTTGACAATCATTCTATGGAAATCCAACACTTCATGGTCTGAAGCTTTCCAACAAAGAAAACTAGATCTTCCACCAGGGCATTCCTTAGCTAGATGTCCCAGTCTTCTGCAACTGTAACATAGGGTTAATCCTCTCTTTCTTTTAAATTATCCCCAACCTTTTCTGTACTGTGCACTAGGATCATGGTAGCTAGCCTGCAAAAAATTCTTTCTAGGATCCTGCATCCATTTGTTAGTCCAAACATTCTTTCTATGCATGGGTATAACATATCTATCATTATTCTTATCAGATCTACTCATATCAAACTTTCTTTCATCTATTAAAGCCCTAGTTTTCTAGCTAGGATAGAGTCTCAATCATATTGTTGAAGCAAGGTTTAAAATTTTTATCTCTAACCTAAAACTTCATATTTTTCTAGAATGGAGTCGCCCTTAATTTAAAAAAAAAAAGCCACAGTCTTTCGGGATTCGAGATTCGACATTTCATAAAGCAGTGATTTCGAAGCTAACAACTCTAAAACCCCAGTTTCGTAATCCCAAAAAGGTTTTATTTTAAAGAAATAATAAAAGAAAAAAGTGAATGTTATGAGTCTCGATGCGCTTTGCATAAAGTACCTTTTAAGTGTGATCAATTAAAGCCCTAACTACAATCAACGATTCATAAATCTTTCACAATTCAAGTTTCCTAGTAACAAAGAATTTTCAAAATATAAGTTCTTGAACTCCCGATTCTCGATTTTCGAAAACCATAAATTAATTATTAATCTCAATTAATTAAATTTTTAATACAAATGATAAGCGCCAAATTTAAGCTTATCGTGATTTCGCGATTCATGGATTGCTTATGACATACCTCTTGGGTATAAGATCTCCGAAACTCCGAAATGCGAAATCACAAAATTTTTAACAAGGTTTGAAATTTAAATTAAGTCATTTTAAAACAGGTTCAATAATCACTAAACTCCTTTTCACATTTCGCAATTCGGTGTTTCATAAAGTAGTGATTTCGAAACCCCAATTTGAAATCTCCGATATATGGTAATATCTGTAACGGACAAATAAATATATTTTGAACTTAATTGCGTATCTCTAAGCATATCTTCTTCATTAAAACATTAAAGTCTTACCTCTTTTCTCAGTACATCGTTGTAAGACAATTTAAAGGTAATGAAGGTTCCGCATTTCAAATTTTATTCTTATCTTTTACAATCGCGAGCGAGTTGTGTTTTTCTAGGCTTAGATATTTTTCGTTTGCAAATAGGTTTTCAGTCTAGCATGAACATTATGGCACCTAATAAGGCATCTAAGAAAAGTGAGGAAGCAACTGAAAGCTCAAGTCTGGAAGGAGATGTCGTATCTGATACAACGCCGCATGCCATTGATTCTATCAAATCTTGGAGGCAAATATTTGAGAATTTAGATTACGAGATTAAGAACTTCCCTCATGTTTCTAAGAACAAACTTCGAGACATAGAATATTCTAAGCTTCACAAGATAGCAGCACACCCACAACTCACACCATATAATGATATGATAAATTGGGCCTTAGAGAGAGAAGACACGCAGACAAGGATCATTTTAGACAGCCAAGGGGTCATCGTCGGCTCCTTCAGAATGGAACATATACAAGTAATGTATATGTTGTCTCCCAACTCTAAGTATATTTATAATGCTAAATTCATAGCTGAATTCCAAAGGAAAGAACAAAGAAAATCTTGGACCAAGCCAGAACTGAGGATAAGCAGGAGATCCAATTCCTAAAGTCAAGCCTTAATGAGATGAATGAGAAAGTGCAGTCGAGCCAAATGCAAGAAGAACTCGTAATTCAATTACAAACTAAATTAAAGTCAATCGAAGTCCAGGTTATAGATTTGAAAGATTTCTAGGCCCAGTCATTGGAAGTGCATACAAAGATAGAAGTTGAACAAAAAAAGTTAATTTCCAAGATAGAGATTATTCAAAATTACTTTCAAGAAGCAAGTAATTCCTTTGATAACATTATCCTAAAGGAAAAATAGGCTAAAGCAGCAAGGGTTACTCTCCAAAGGGCAATCATATGTTCAACAAACGAAGAGACATCCAAAACTACAAAAATATCAGCCACATAGCAAATCAGAGGCGACATCATGCTCAAGGTATGGGAAACCAACATAATTGAAAACAAAAGAATAGTCAAGGAAATCGAAGACGAATGCAAATAATTTTTTGATCTCTTAGACAAAAGGTCATTAAATATTGGAAGAGATAATTGTACAAGGCTTCTAGGACAGATAAATATTGTAAGACATCAATTAAATTTTAAAGAGAATTTGATTGAAATCCAGATGGAAATTTCACAGCTAAGAGAAATGGATGTCACCCTAATAGATAGGTTGTCAATTAAGCCCAACGTAAAATTGCATTCAATAAAGTTTGCAGATAAAGGAATTGAAGACCCTCTCCCAAAGATACAGAGAAAGGTTTATCTATTCGAAGTGAAGGATCTTCCAGAACCTCCCAGAACTTTTGTACATTTTCTGAACAATTGCATTGAATGTATTAGATCAAAGGAAGGAGAGACTTTGACAAAGAAATAGAGTATCATTTTGAAGATTTTTACTATCAAGATAACAGAAAGATAAAGAAGATCGTGTAAATAGTTTTAGTTTATTTTTGATAAATAGTTAGTTCCTAGAGGTTAGGGAATCACCAACCATCAAGGATTGGTAATTTTTTATAAATGTGATTTTTCAAGACTAAGAGGGTTTTTTCTGAAGGAATTGTAAGTGAGAAAATTTCATTTTCCAGAATTAATATGATACAGATTGAAGATTCCAGATCTTGTCAAGCCTAAGTTATGTGTTTCTCTGTCATTCCATCTTTCATTTCATATCTTTGATGAATGTTTAACTACAACTTAGTGCAACCTCTAATGTGGTGATTAATCTGTTAGATTATCTAATTGTTTACAACTTTTCCTCTGTATCGGCTATCATCAGATACAAGACCTATAAACGTTTTAGATTTCTAAATTATATGCTTCATTAAATTTTTCCTCTCTCTTTCTTCTGTTGGCACAAAGTGAGATTCCTCTTTAATTGATGCCTCATATTTGTTATACAACTATATGTTTTTCTTTCATTCCATGCACGATTTCCTTTAAATTTGACTCAGATACCAGAAAAGACCTTTATTTCTATTCTATTATTTATTTAGATGTTGGAAGTTCTACTTTTTAATTCAAATAAAAAATTTGCAAACCTTAAAAATAAGTTCAATCTTTTAAAAAAGAAACCTTTGTCCCTCATGACTATACTAGTCACAAGACAACCTAATATAGAGCCCGGTCTATCAGATCAGACAAGCATTGCTTTAAACCTGTTTAATACCATCTTACAGACAACAAGTACATGGGTTGAATTAGAACGTTCATGGGCCGTGATTGAAGGGGATATTAATATCCAAGAACAATGGGAAGTTAGACGAAGACACTTAGGAAATCATCCACAAGACACCCTTCATTATAATTAATATTTCTTCCTTTAGTTTTCCTTACCTTTTTGATGCCTTGATGGTATACTTTACAACCTTAAAGTATAAACTTGGGAACAACATATTTTTGGCGTCGTTGCCGGGGAGAAAAGAAACGAATCTCTTCCCTGGGAAGAACAACACTGACATTTTCTTTCTTTGATGGTGAACAAAGATCGAAAAATATATAAGGCTACCCTTATCTTTCACTTGGCGACTCCACAATAAGTAAACTAGCTCTCAATCGAAAGAACACTAGGAAGAATCTAGATGACAAACAGACTTTGCACGTGCCCGATCCAGAGAAAATGTTAAAATTAAGAAGATTATGTAAACCAACTACTTCAGAGACCCTTAAGATTTATCAACCGAAAGTAATGCAGTTGAACACTTTAGGTCTATTTGAAAGACCAAACACCTCATCTCATTGTGGGAAGCTACCTGTCGACAAGATTGTAACCCTTGAGCCTCATTTGGTCTCACCTAATTGTAAAACTGAGATTTCCTCGATGATCCCTTTCTACAATAGAGGAAAAAGATCCGCTTCACTTCCTGCTTCTATTGACTCCTTCTCGCTTCAAAAATTTTGTTTCCCTATCTCTCATAACTCCTACAATCATCATATTTATCCTGATACAACCCTTGCCAACTCTCCTATATACTCACCCTGTGAGTCTGAAGAAACTAGTCCATTTTTTCCTTGTTCCCCTTCCTCAAGTTTCATGTCCCTTGATAGATGAGTACCTGAAACCTTTCCTTTCAATCTACAAGCTTCAACCTATAAATAAAAAATGGCAGTGACTGGAGGAGGTGGGGCTGGAGGCACTCCCCCAGGCGGTGCTGGAGGAGGAGCAGGGGGCCAAGTACCACCCCCTAGAATATTTGCAAAAGTAGCTTCCATATATACCCCTCTAGTCCTCCCAAATCCTCTCCATGACTTACCCGAAAACTACATGAAGAATCTCCTGAAATTTACAGGAGAAGGTGATTTTACCGCCGTTGAACATATCAATTTCTTTGATCAATTTGTTGACATTCTTGGGCTTGAACATGAAGATGTTTACTCAAGACTCCTTGTTCAGACCTTTGAAGGGCAGGTGAGAACCTGGTTTTGAGGTCTGGAAACAGGATCTATACCGTCATATGATGAACTTGAAAATGCTTTTATTAGACAGTGGGGCGAAAGGAAGGACCATCTTTATTATCTAATTGAATTTGGGGCTCTGCATAAGAAAAATTATGAATCAGTTCTGTAATAGCCAAATAAATTAAACATCCATTAATTCTACTAACATAACAGTGAAGTTCAATAATTCCTCTATATTGAGCAAATTAGTAAAATTCAAAAATTTCTTTAATTGAACACATTCGCATATAGATTTATCCACAAATAATAAAATTTTATAGCAAAATAAAACAAATACACAATTTTAAATACCTGGGTCTGATGCTAAACCTTCGTTTGTTCGCTTGCCTTGTTGACCGCTGCTGCACTTTGTAAACACTGCCCAAACCTACTATCCTCCCTGCCAACTAGGACAACTACCTAGCTCCAGGATATCATATGGATATCCTGGCCCTTGTGCCCAAAACCTGCAGCAAATCGATGCCTGTACTGATCCAATCCGACTCCAAAACTCAACTCCCCTCTCTACAAATCTAGGAGAGCCCATCAAACAATTCCCAATCTCCCGTAGAATAATCCCCTTCGTAAATCTCCTTCCCCTCCATATCCTTCCTTCATCGCCTCTTGCATTTACTTTCTTATCCACCCCTTTATTACCTTATCCCCTCATAATTAATATCTTACCCTTTTGAATTAATATCTTATCCCTTTCCTTGTACGTAACTCTTTTTTTTTTTTAATTTAAACAATATTACTTATTATCCC
>JZKD02S1985425.1:41021-55496 GCA_000966675.3 Picea glauca
GATTTTTATATTTTATGAATAAGAAATAAAACTTACTGAAATTAAACGATCTAATATATTTACTGAAATTAAACAATCTAATATATTAAACAAATATGCTAACAGATAAATGACAAATTGACCTAGAAGTGCTCCTAATTTGTCCTATGTATGATGACTTCGAAGCTGGTCGGAGGAAGTAAACTCACACCAGTTAGTCCATAAGCTTCTCGTAAACGATAGGGTGCGTTGCTCTTTGAGTTGTTTACAGGACAAACAAGACATAAGAAATCATAACAATTTTATGATTGATAAATCTCTGCAATAAGGGAAACATGTTATGCAAAAACTTATTCTTTATAATTCAACTTATGAAGAAGAGAAATATGTCGTTCACAAACTGAATTAAGCAATTGCTATGTTCTTTAAATACTTAGAAGAAAACAGATATGGATTACAGTGATTAAATTATATCATTTGCACATGATTAAGATAGCTAAAGTAGTCATTAACCAGATACAAATTGATATACACAACATGAAACAAAATATTGATATGATGAGAAGCTAAAGTTGTAACAAAACACCAAATTCTGCCTCTGTCTGTATTAAAACTCCATATCCTTATTCTCCCATGAATGAGGATATCTCATTATTACAAAAATGATAGGTATTTATAAGTCTCTCCACAAGGTAAAACCTCCCTGTGGATAATATCAAACTGTTTTAAATAATCTGGGAGATATCTCAAAATCAACTAAACTAGGAAACTAAAATGCAAGCGAAATCTTTGAAATATCCCCTAACTGCTCATCAAATCCATTGCAATTTTGAATTCATCTGCAATAGATCAAAAATAAGAAGTTAGAAAGGTATTTCATTTACAAAACAATAAAAATTTGATTCTAGAGACTTAGCTACAGAATCATCTGATTCTGTAGCTAGTCTAAAATAGCATACAGGATCAAATAGAAATCAAATCAAATCTTTTTAAAAGAGTCAAATCTAATTTTCTTTCAATAAACATTAAAAATGAATCACTAATGATTCAAATGATTTTATCATTCAATATAAAAAATAATCAAAAGTGATTTAATCGAAACAGGGGTAAGGATACTCGGTTTAATTTTACCATAAAATCGGGTCAAATAGTAACAAGACTATTTCATATCAAATGAAATCTATAGTGAGTCATATCATGTGCGATACGATCTAATCCAACACAACTAGAATCCATTTGTTATAGCTATAATAATGTAGCATAATATTCATGTTTTTTTAATTAAATACAAAGATGGAAAGACTGTTACGATCATGGATAAATATAACAGCATCAACCAAAATTCGCCATAGATTTCGATCACTGAGTGTTGTACAGTTAACAGACATGATCAATTAATAGTGATCGCAACCATCATAAAGTCGACAGAAATGATAATCATAAACTCGGCAACAATTGAAACAAATCGTGACTAAGTTTAATATAGAATAATAGTGAATCCAATCTCGTTTTACAAATCAACTCGTAACTGAATATTCATTGCCATTACAAATCCAACCGATAACAGGGTCGATATAACACTAGACGAAAACGAATGAACCGGCTGGGTTTCACATAACCGTTACGAATTGAATCCATTCACGATTTGGGTGAATTTGTACATAATCATTTTTAAAAAAATCCAAACTGTATTCGAGTTGTTCGAAAACCATATGGACATAAAACTGTAATAGTTTACCATATCACAATTGTTACCAATCATAGCATATACATTATAACGAAATCAAAATGAAATGTGATTGTGTTTAGAATCAAAATATGAGAAACAACTTGTGTCTATCAAACGAATTCAATCAACAACAGAGCATTGATTTTGGCTAAATCAAACAACTCAAATCCATACCAAATCAATCAAATCAATTAAAATCTAATCAAAACTGTACTGGGAAACGGAATTCCATTCAGTCAAAGCAAGGCTAAGTATACAATGTAACGAAACCAGTCAATGCTGAAAAGAGCTATTAAAAAAAAATTGAATCGGTATATAAACTCATACTATTTACAAAAATGATTGATATTACACATACCTGTGTGACCACGAGGCTATCCAATTATGCCATCTTAGAATTCACCACATCCATGGCCAATTCCACATTTTTAGACAAAATGGAGCCTGTCGTTCTTTGTCTCTTATCAGTTCTTTATAGCTCAGCCTTTTGACGAGTAAGCAATGTAACCTGGTTCTCCAAAGATTTAATATTTGATTGTAGCATCGACACATCGAGATAATATCTCTCTAACCATGAGCCGCATTGATCACAGGGTGGCATTGTAGGCTTCGACAGAGAAGGAGAGGGTTTAGATGAATGACCATGGATTTCACAAGGTAGATTAATGCATGGGTAGTTAGGGTCGTTTTGCAAGCAAGGTGGTAGGTTTGACACGAAGTCATACGAGGGTTTGGCACACAAACCTTCCGAATAGGGGGACTCACTAGCCAGGAAACGCTCCACTTTCGAGTCATAATCCTCACTCAACACAATAGGGTTTAGTTCGACAAGAGGTTTCGGCTTATTCCTTTCCATTAGAGAGATTAAATGGGAATTATTTTTTCCTTTGGCATTTGCAGTGGGTTTGGCTTTGGGTTTCTTTTCCACAAGCTTAACAGTTTCGACATCCTTGGTCACAGAGTGGGGTAGGTCGATAGGTGAGTTGGGTAAGGGTTTAGGTAACAGAATTTTGTAGGGTATCGGGGGTATAGTCTTGTCCTCAGTAACCACAGGTTTGTCAACCTGTGGAGGATTCGAATCTTCAAAATCATTTTGAGCAAGGAAATTGTTCCAATAGTCTCCGTGTAACCCCAAATGATAGACAACAATCATTTTAACCAACCCATAGTTAAAGAGGATGCAATCAAACTGGTTCCTTTTGTATTTCTTAGACATTTTGAACAGGCTTCTATGCAAATAATATGGCATATTTAGCTGATAACCCATAAAAACCATAAGAAAACGAAGGTGGTGTAAGAAAACAAAACCATACCGACCTTCGCAGGTGATAAACTGTTTGATAATCATCAATAATTCATGCCAGCACTGTTTAAGCATGGTCACAGGTAAACCTTTGTCACAGAAGCCAACCTTACGTGACTGGAAGAGCAGTGTCCAAGGGACCTCTTCCACTTTGCAATTCTTGGACCATCGTTGTCCAGTGACAGGCAAACCCATAGCAAGACTGATAAACTGCTCATCAATTTGCAATTGAACATCTCCGACCTTGGCTCGACAGCCATCAAAGGTCATGGCAAATTTCCTAACCACACAGAGGTTAAAACCTTCAAATTTCTGTAAGAACGGGAGCCACCCATTGTCCTTGAGGTCACTACGGGCACTGTCGAACATCAACAGAGCCTCGCTACCATTCGGTTCAGCCCTCACAACTGGAGCCATGGTGCGAGCACATGGTAAGGGTTTGGTTCGAAAACACCAGCACACAGGAGCAGAGTCATTTGGTTTAACCACTATGAACGATCAAAGGGGAAGCATTAATGTGCACATGCGAGGGTGGTGGAATCACTTACCGCCATGCAAAATAGTAATGGAAAAGTAAACCGACGAATTAACCCACTGTTGAAACAATTATAACATAGTTCAAACCATGCTATTCAGCCAACCCAAAAATCAAACGATGAATTATATACCAATGCGCCATTGTAATATTTCAAACCATTGTCATTCAACGTAAAATCAAAACCCAAATGTTTAACCAACGCGCCATTGCATAAATGCTTAATCAAAGGTTTTAAAACATTGTGACAATCGATTTCATAAAATTGACAAGCCAAGAGCTATAACAATAAGGATCACATCATATATATAAAAACAAAAATAAACCATGACCCCTATGTAATTCAATGACTAGGAAAGTTTCAAAAAACATAAATGTTCATGCTCAATGCCTTACCAGTTTAATAAAATCCAGTTGTGCAATTAAAGTAAGAACAGACAAATAGGCATAGTTCGAAAATCCTTACAGCCACTTAATGATAAACCAAAGGTAAGTTCCACTCAAAATATCAATAAAAGATCATGACAGTTCAAAGAACGATGGAGGAGTTTTCACGCTTACAGTCATGAAAACTAAATGGAGACCAATTTGCAAGTGTCGCAAGAAATGAAAATATCGTTTATTTGCAAAATGTGACAACAATTTGAAGTTCAGAAGACATAGGTGTGGGCAGCTTATAGGGCAATAGAAAAAATTGTATTGGCTGCCAACACAGTTGGAACTCAGAAGATCATATTGGAGGGGATTTGACGAAGAGAATGTAGTGGTAAAATGGGATGTTTAGGCCATTGAATCCAAATAAGTAGGATATTAAAAGATGGTTGGAGACAAAACAACTCGAGTTTACACAGAAAGACAATAGAATATCAAGGTATACACTACGCCATTATTTACAGATGTATGTGTTCAATGATTTGCATGAGGCATATTTTTGTTATTTTCTAGAGTTTCTACATGAGTGGATATTAAGTTGAAGGATTCTCATCCAGCTAATCGGATAAGGCCAGTAGAGTGGACTACTAAGAATATTGTGTTGTTGGAAAGGGTCTGTTAGCACCAGGAGTCACTCATGGATTGTGGTAGAGGTAAGCCTGATACCCATAGTTTTGTATGTCACAAATGAATAAATTGGGGTGGTTGAATGGGCGCAGACCCAGGAGAGTATCACTTTAACTCAGAAAAATGGGCCAGACTATGCATCAATAAGTGAGGTATTGATCTAACTTAAGTCAGTAAGTTGTAGTAAAGGGTGAGTAGGAGGAAGAACTAGTGAGAATATGTAAGGGCCTACTGTGGACACCAGGTCTTCCAGAAGCCTAAGGAAGAAAAGATTCAAGAACACTATCCTCTTGAATTCAAAGATTCAGACACTAAGATATGTCTAAACAACACAACTACAATAGTACGATGATCAAACCTACATCAAAATTCTATTATAACAGCCTGACTCGATCCTCCAATTCCGAGCTACTCAGTATAAGAGGGAGAAAAGATAACACGGGAAAATGATTAAAACTGGTGAAAATGTTGCAGTGATCAAACCTACATCAAAACAAGATCACAACCCTCGAATGGATCCTCCAATTCCGAGTGTCTTAACACAACATTTACAAAGAGACAGAAAGAAGATAACTTTCATTAAACAAGAAGTCTCAAATACAAAATACATAACCAGAGGAACTAGTGGTTCATCAAAACTTTACAATATGGGAGCCTAGCTCAACCATCCCCCTTTACAAAAATGACAGAACTCCATACTTATACTAAAACATTTTTTTCCTCTAGCATAGGCGTGCCCAGGTTTTCACATTAAAGGATTTACATCTGCATGCTCCCTGTCAGACTATGCATGCAGTTTCCCATCAAAAGTTGTTACACATCAAAATTACTCACTTCAATAGTGTCACAAGTGTCGTCATTACAAGTGTTGTAAGTGTCGCATCTTGTCCGCAAGTGTCGCATCTTGACCACAAGTGTTGCAAGTGTCACAAACATCATACTTCCATCTTGCTTATGTCATGCCTCTAACAACATCATAAGGACACTTAAGACACCTAAAAGACTAGTTTTGAAGAAGAGAAATCAGTTGACAAGGAGTATAATCCTTTTTCCACTAAAAGAACCACACAAAAATGGATTTTGGAGAGGAGCGCTCCCCTACCCACTCTTAGGGAGTGCTAGTGCTCCCTGGGCTTCTTTGGGAGAGTGTTTGAGTGCCCTGTGCACCCTTTTGCGGGAGGGCTACCCTTTCTGAGAAAATTTTTGGTTTGTTGGAGGAAATCAAGGGACAATCCCCTTAATATTTGAAGGTAGTTGGGTTCGAATCTTGGGTCAAGGCATGATCTTAGGGAATATTCTCAACTGAAGGAGAGGAACCCTCAACTTATCCCAAAGATCTCTCAAGTGGTTGGGCCTCTTCAAATTTATATAAGGAGGCCTTCTCATGGTGAAAGGTACATGAAAAATATTGGAGGTATGAAACCTATGATATCATAGGCAACATACAGAGACAATAGAGACTAGAGATTGATACCAAACTTATGATCTTGTAAGTGGTATGAACAATAGAGACTAGAGATTGATACTAAACTTATGATCATATAAGTGGTATTGATAGAAAATATTGGAGGTGTTGTAACAGATATCAAAATTAACTGTGCTGCCCAAGGTTTACCTATTTTCTTCGAGAATGGCCAAAACCAAATCTGCCAGATATCCATCTTGGTTGTTGTGCGGGTGTCTCATGCTCAGATAATGTTTCGGCGTCCTAGAAGACATTCGTTTCTTAGGCTATAGGTGGGGGATGATTGGCTCTGTGTGGAAAAATTGTTCCATGAACCCTCCTCCTCACTCGCCTCCTCAATGTAGCTATCAATGGTAACGTTATCGGATCGAATCAGTTGAGGGTGTCCCCAAGGATTCAAATACTATTGATCATAAGGACTGCTATTACTTGCAATTACTATCCCTGAGATGGAGGTAATTCTTTGGCCATTTTTGTTGAAGTTGATTATTCCTTCTAGTTACACAGGAGCCATTGCTACGGTTTGCAGATGCATTTCAGATTTATTAAGGCGTCGAACTATTACAGAAATGAAATCATAGACAGATCTGCCAACTGCCGAGGAACTTTTTGCACGTTTGGTTGTGCTATTACATGAGTCGTTTGCAAGGGACCAACTAGCTGCTCACATTCTTACGGTTTTGTATTATTTGGCACCCCTTTTCCCAAAGAATGTACTATTGTTTTGGGAAGATGAGATTCCAAAGATAAAGGCATATATTGGTGACACAGAAGATCCAAAAGACAYRRAGGATTCAAAAGHTGGAACTTCRYARYAGGAAACATGGGATGRCATGATAGTTMTTTTCTTTGCAGAATCACTCGAGGTGATCYRAGATCCAAATTGGACTTCTTCTCTTGGAAATGCTCTTTGTRAGAAGTATGCATTATATGTAGGTGATAACGAACATTCTGCATTACTACATAGGTGCCTTGGTATGCTACTACAGAAGGTTGATAATAGGTCTTACATTCATGAGAAGATAGATTGGATGTACAAAAATGCAAACATAGTGGATAAGACAAATAGGATTGGACTTGCAAAGGGCATAGGGCTGGTTGTTGCAGCACATCTGGATACAGTTTTAGAGAAATTGAAAAACATCTTGGATATTGAAGCCTGTAATAAATTTCATAGGTTTCTCTCCTTTTTCATTTACCGTGGAAACACACCAGATCTTGATGACATACATGCTGCATTAGCATTGATGTATGGCTATGCAGCCAGCTATGCACCATCAACTGTAATTGAAGCAAGAATTGATGCGCTTGTGGGTACAGACATGCTTTCAAGGCTACTTCATGTGCGAAGTGCAAAAGCAAAGACAAATCGTATTTTTTAATCATACTCGATATGAAGGCGAAGAAAATAAAAATAAAAATAAAAATAAAAGGTTTATATTTTGTATGGAGATTGCAAGACATTGCTGCAATTTTTTATGGTCAGCGGGTTAACTCTTTGAATGTGATTGAGAGATGCAACTACCAGCCAGCGGGCGTTCGCCACCAACAAAAAATTATTATGGAAATGAGTGCCTTTGAAGGGCATTCTTCAACCCTTCTTTTACCGAAATTATACTGCAACAACGCATCGAAACAATCTCATATATATATACCCATCTCCCAACAGTACAGTCGAAGGGTGTGGAGACAAACCCCATTTTCATTAAGTTTGGACACTGATCATCGGTGACACTGCTTTTCCCTGGTTTCAATATTCACTTCTTATATTAATGCAGGCTCTTGGAATTACGATGATGGCAATTATTTGCATATTAATATGCATGGCCTCCTCATTATCATTATCATCATCAATATCAGGGGCAGCTGCATCGACAAGTAGTAGCATAGGTTTAAACAAGGATTACTACAACAGACGTGACCAACAGCAGAGAGTGTGATAAGGTATACCATAAGCAACGCTACCAGCTTCGACCCCAAAATCCCTGCTCGCATTCTATGGATGCACTTCCACGATTGCTTCATTCGGGGGTGTGACGCGTCAGTGCTGTTGGACTCCACGACTAGTCCAAAGAATGAAGCAGAGAAAAATGCATTGCCCAACGTCTCACTCCGCGCCCTCTACGTCATAGACAATGCCAAGGCCAAGATCGAGTCCATTTGCCCTAAAACTGTTTCCTGCAATGAAATTCTCGCCATAGCAGCCAGGGATGTTGTTCTTCTGGCGGCAGGCCCACAGTGGGACGTTCTCAAAGAACGAGCTGGATCATCAATGAATATAGGCTGCCACAACTAGAAAACCAAAGAATTCAGAGGAACGATCTCTCCCTTTGCCGTGTTTACAAGAAGCCAGAAGGAGCAGAGGTAAGATGCCCGCAAGAAAAGGAACGTCATAACAGAACCGAAAATCATAAAATGCAGGAGTGGACCAGTGTCAGACCTACATAGCATGCAGCAACCCAAGAGAAACAGTCTAACGAGCCAGCAGTGCATCTGTCAGTCGTAGAGTGCCAGGAAGAGGTTTGAGAGGGGAAAAACCTCTGTCAAGAGGGTTTCATTTGTAATGAATGAGTTTTTTGTAAGCCATTAATGAACTGAGTATTTTGTAAACTATTAATGGAGCAATAAAGATGATTTTCATTTGCGACTGTGAGATTCATCACGGTTGATTTCTTTCAGCATGTTTTCTTCTACTTCAGCTGTGTTAAAATTGTTTGGATTCCATTTATGTATTCCTTACTCGCAGTTGATGTGTTACCATAGCCTTATGTCTTCCTTAACCCATTAAAACTACATTACATTTTGTTTTCTTCTAACGGATGGGTTTTGTTATACTACTATAACGAAAGGATTTGGGTGTTTATGTATTTGTTTATTGTCTTTCCTCTGCACCAGCTATCAGCTATGTAAGACCAATCTGCAATTTCAGAACTCTGCATATATCCTTCACTACGGCGGCCGTCGGCCTTTCCTTTTTCGGTGAAGTCTCTGTGATTAGCAAGCAGAAGTAAAGAAAAGACACAAGTTTCTAAAGAACATCTTCAAATCTCCATCATCATTAGTGGTGGTATTTATTTTCTGAAGTTTTAAATTGTAATAAGAGTTAATTTGTACAATAAAATTTTGTAATTCGTTGCAGAACTATTTGTAATTCTGGAATAAAATTTGTATGTTGTTGTAGAGTTATTATGTAATATAGAAACTAAATTTATATAGTGGCTACAATATCATTACACAATTCTGGGAATAGAAATTGGGGGTTCGTTGTAGATCTATGGTGTGCTCTGGAATTTTAAGTTTATATGTTCGCCGCCAATTTAAACTATAACCCATAATTGAATTTTTATTTTTCGCTGTCAATTATTGTAAATCCAGAATTAAAAAAAATTGTTTGGTTGCTGCAATTAGATAGCATTTTCTGAAAACTAAATTTACATTGTCACTATCAAGTTATTGGAAATTCCAGAAATTTAGAACTTAGATTGATTACTAAATAATCTAATTGTAAATCCAGAGGTTAGATATTTAATTGGATTGAAATTCGTCGATCATTGCAAAAGTAATTGTTTGGTAGTTGTAATCATTCACAAATTCGAAATTGTAGATTTCTGTATGATCGTTGTTGAATCGTTTTGCAAAATTTTGGAATTTAAACTTTGAACGTTGTAGAATTACATTACTACTCTGTAAAATAATATTGGGGTCACTGCAAAAGTTATGGTTAGTATCATAACCATAACATCTATTCATGCATTTAAGTGAAAAATAATATTTGTTAGTATTATAATTGAATTTTCCCTAAAGTGACATCAACATTTAATATATCAGGAAACTCTATATAGGAAAATAATATTTCCATTGAAGTCTGAATTTTAACAAATCTCAATTTTATATTGCTTAAATAACATTTTTGAATACATAAATCAATTCAGCATCTTCAAAAACTCCAAAAAACCCTAATATGTAATCTATAAACTTATGACTAGATTTTGGGCAAAACTCTTCCAAAAAAAAATGCAAACAAAATCTTTGAATTTGAATTTGTATTAAACCATCTCCTAATAAATATAATACTAATTAAGCCATAAGGCATTTCCTTTAGAAGAGCTTATGTTTTGATGTTACTTGTGAATTGTTTGATCCATCTAAATCCATTGGATGACCATTGACAAGTTATTTATCATTAATCTCACAATGTCATAATATTTTCATGTGATTTTCAATGTGCTTTTTACCTCGTACTCAAATTCAAAAGTTAAAATAAATTTATAATGATAAATAAAAATAATATTTTTGTTAAATTTTATTTATTAATTTTTTGTTTAAAATTTATGATGTTTAAAAATAAACAAAATAAATATTATTTTGTTAAATTTTTTAAACTAATAATTACAATTATCTATTTAAATTAATTATATATATTTATAAAATAATATTTTTTTTATCAAATACATAAGCCATATTAAATTCTCATTCATTTTAATAAATATTTAATTTTAAACATAAATAAACTAGCACAACCGCTAATTCGCGACTGGTGAACGCCGAAAGGCGGTTGTTTGTTAAACTTTCGATTGATAATTGGTGATGCCAGCACAAAAACGTGGCCACCTTAATATCTTAATATTTTTTACTTAGGTAGACGTGGCAATAAGTTTTTTTTTTTTTGACAGAAACGGTTAGAGGAGCTTTGTATTAATAACAGTGGACATGCCACCAGGGTTCGTTACATCAATAGAAATTTGCTTGTAAACTTGAAAACATAAGCCTAAATATCCTAACTCAGTACTAGTTCACCAACACAAAGACTATTTCAGCGAGCCTAAACGGCTTCGCGTTATTACATCACTTCTAGGATGGGAGTTTTTTTTCCTCTTTGACATTGTTTTCCATTCATTGTTGTGGTCAATGGAATGGATTTCCAACGGGCCTAAATCTTCTTCCTTATCAGCTAAGTATTCCCAGCTTGAGGCCAGGGGATCTTGTTGGGTGGGCGACTTGGGAGAGTTTTTTGCTTCCCCCTTAGAAGGGGGTTTGATTTCGTCTTCAACTTCTGCCTCTTCTACCTCTTCAGGGGTCTTGCTTTCAGGGCGCAGTACCGTTGGTACCCCTGTCCACCAAGTGGGCTTGGACGACCTTTTTTTCCCGGGCGGTTTTCCACAGTGACGGGCTAAATGCCTCGTTTCGAAACAATTCCTACACCTGAAGCTGAGGTTCTCATAGTCGAGTTTTTGGGTCCTTGAGTAGTCCTTTCCTTGAAGAATAATTTCAGCTCGGAAACCTTTGGAGAAATCCATTTCCACACAAATTCGGGCGAAGGTGGAGCATGCTGGCTTGGAGTCCGGACTTCTGCAGAGGAACTTGCCGAGGCCATTGCCAATCGAATGAAGAGATTCATCCCCCCAGAAATGCAAGGGCAAGTATGGGAGTCTCACCCAGACTGGGGCTGAAGAGATACAATCTGTGGAGGGGTCGAAGGCAGGGGTCCAGTGTTGCATGGACAAGCCTGCTCTGTCCCAAAACCATGGCCCGGAGTTAAACACTTTGTCTCTGTCGCTTGTAGAATCAAAAACTACCACAAAAAACCCTTTTGCACAAGGGAAGAGGATGACTTCTCCATCTAATAACGGGTACCATTAGGAAGAGAACCAGGAGATTAAATTTGGAAGAGAGGGACAAAACCCATTGAATCTGCAAACTGGAGCATGCATGCTGTAATGGCGAGCATGAGTTAAGGCTTCTTGCGGCATTGGGATGGAAACTGTGAGAGCTTCTGGAACTACTGCATGTAGACCGGAGGGGTGACCTTGAAGAGTTGCAACCTTCGGAACCACTGCAAGCAGACCGGAGAGGGACCTTTGATGTGAAGCCACCTCTTTGAAGGAGAGGGTCGGCACCAAGGGGGGAAAGCCTGAGGTCACTGCCGACGGAGCTCCCGGAGATGCACCTGCAAGAGAACTCGGCTTACCAGATGAAATCACGGCCGAAGAAGGGAGGCTCACAGTCTTTGCCGCGGCCTTACCGGGAGAGGCGCCATCATTTTTTGGGGACAAGGGGGCCGCCAGAGAAGACTGCATATTCTGTGTAGGGGGGCGAGGGAGGCCCACAGCCAATGCCGTGGCCTTATCAGAAGAACCACAGTGCGATGGAGACGAGGGGGACGCCATTGAAATGTGGTTGCAGCACAGGAGAGCAGGAGACGTCGGGTCGGTGGTCTTCGGGAGAGCCAGGAGCACGGAAGCTCAGCGCTAGGGTTTTAGGGTATATACGCTATAATCTAACGTGGCAATAAGTTAGTGAATACAGTAATTTTTAAATACGATTAGGTAAATGTAAAAAAGTAAACATATAAACGGATTTCTTTATAATAGCTCAGAAGTTAATGGATGAAATCAGAGCCATTCATTTATTGTGACGACTAAGAATATTCTAGGCATATTTAATCTCGTCCATAAAAAACGTATTAAGAAATAAATACCTATTAAATGTGCCCATTGTCAATAGATGTACGCCTTTCGGCGTAATAAACAAGACACTCAACATATTAAGAATCATTCACCAAAACTTATAACTAACAAACAGTTCCAAATAGCTCCAACAAAAAAAAAATATTTCCTAGAAACAAAATAACTCCAATAAACAAACACATACTACTTTATCTCACTAATCGATTTTAAATATCCATGGTTGTTGCTACATATGCGTATGCGACCATGCATTCGTCGCCGCCACCCTTAATTTCAATCCACTACCTGGTTGACGGCTTAAACAGATAACACACGTTTTTTGAGGGGCCACCTCCGCTTACAAAAAGCCAGTCGCGCCACTGTGTAACACAGAGAACAGATTGCGGAAGAGAAGCCACAACAATCCAAACTTTTTTGTCACCATCATACTTCATCACCTGTTGATCATCGAAAGCGTACAACTCCCCAGAATAAGAAGCCACACACATTCTCCATAGATCTTTGTTTCTCCATAGATCTCCCGTGAAACTCATATCTTCCCACCTTCTCCACGTCCCCGCACTTGGCTCAAAAACTTTTGTACTGTTGTCTTCGCCTCCGCTTAACACCATGAATTTACCTTCCATGAAAACACTGTGGCATTCACCACCATGTGGTTGGATCATAGGCGGTAGAATTTCCCACTTGTTTTCCTCCACGTTATAAGCTTCTGTAGCTGCCAGAGGGTGGGAATCCTTACTCGTCCCTCCAACGAAAAAGACAAGTCCGGTGGAAGAATCGACAGAGCAGGAAAATAAGAATCGAGGTGTAGGCATGTCAGCTCCGCGAATCCATCTGGCAGACTCAAAGTCATAAATGTATACACTCTTTCTATTTCCGTCAATGAGAACCATCTTCCAGTTCACAACAACGCAATGAAACCATCCTGCCATTCTAGAAAAGTGGGGATCATCGATGGGAGGTATCCTTTCCCAAGTTCCCTTCACAAGGTCATATACCCTTATTTCAAAGACTTAACTACTATCCATAAAAACTAGTTGAATCAAGCATAGCAACTGGTCAGTCGTCTCGGATATCTTTCTATCCGCATAGAACCTAGGGTTGCTCACCATAGACTCCCAACTTCTACACACACCTTTCAGATTATCGTGCCATTTGTAAGCCACTCTTAACAAGCACTGTCGAACGAGATCGTCCGGAAGAACCTCCATTAGACCTGATCGAGTTTATCCAAAGCTTTACATCGATCTTAGAGCTGCAAACGTGAAAGTGAACCAAATATGAAAGCAGAGTTAAATATATAGTGATCTCCTCGAGTAACCTAAATTTCAACTCGACGAAAAACGAAGTTTTAAATTTTATTTATTCATAACGTTAATTAATAAGATTTAATTCATCTTATAAGTTTAACCTAAATGCTGAGAATAAATTTGACTCTAAGTTTTATTTAAGTTATTTAACCTTATTAAAAGATTAAACGACGAATATATTTTTAGTATAATTTTTATTAAAATTTATAATTAAATTGTGCGAGGTCGGGTGTGATCTCTTAGCGATTTTTACATCTTATATGTCCTTGAATTCACATGTAGTCCTGTAGGTCATGGACAAACTAGCAAAAAAAGAGGTAATAATTAGATTCGATTAATAAAAGAAAATAATTTTAATTAATAAAAAAATTTAAGGATTTTCTCTAATTTATTTAAGATAATCCAAATTAACAAAATTTTAAAAAATGGGTGGCAAGATGTGTAATATAATAAAAAATGATTGAGTTAATAGGTGGATGTGTAATAAGATAAAAAAAAAAAAAGTGAGTTAATAAGTGGACAAATTCAACTATTTTGGTGAATTCACTTTTTTGGAGTAAGATAAAGTTTTACCTTGATCTACTCAATCTAGGTCCTCTTAAAATGGGGCAAAACCCTCTAGAACAAA
>JZKD02S1985436.1:13083-23303 GCA_000966675.3 Picea glauca
GATTGAAAATTGTGGAGGGGATGATATTGGAGAAAATAGAGAGGGGGAGAAGGAGGAAATTGTTGTGGATGAGAAAGCGGTCAAGACGAGTTTCAATATGATGAAGCCCAAATTGCTTATTTCTCCAGGTGAATTTTCCCTTGGGGGGTTTAACATCAAACAGATCCTAGTCAGAAATGAGGTCTTCCATGTTTTCCCTCATTGGATCTCTGACTATGTTTCAACCTCTTTTTTTTGTGTTTTGTAGAATTGTGTTGAATTCCCCAGTAACTATACGTGTGTAGAGCTCTAAATTGTCTTTGAGATATTTTAGAGATCTCCAACATTCAACCTTTTCTATATATCTATTTGTCATGTATATATTTATGATTGACATTTTATAATCATAATCTTTGTTACGAAGAATAGTGAGTAACCAATGTTTTGAGTGCAAAGTTACTTCAAGTTTGTGTTGAGTTGGATTCCAAAGGGTCATAATTCCTCTTGATGCACCTTCCAAGCTAATAGTTGCTACTTCTCCGTTCTGAAAATATTTTTCCCCTGATTGGATGGATTCTTTATCCTCCATTTAAGTCTCCTGGAGGAGAATTACAGAAGGATTCTCAGATTTGATAAGGTCTTGCTTCGACCTTAGATTTGTTGTTGAAGACTCTGCAATTCCAGGATAAAAATTTCATTTCTTTTGTGAGGAGGTAGCATGTCCGCTCGAGAAGGGTGGGACCTGATTTTATGAGATTTTGTTGTGCCCTTTCTTGCCCATATTGGTCAGTGAGATTTCTATCGAGAATTATTTACCAATAGATTTTTCTTTATTTGCTGCTTCTTCCTGAACATCTTTGTTTGTCCTTCCAAATCTTCTGATTTTTTCGGTTAAAATTTCCCCTTCTTTAGGGGCTTGCCAAAAATTCACTTGAATAGGGGCTCTTTCTGCTGATTTTGTCCGAAATTATTCAATGGGGGTTTCTTTGTGGCTTTCTTCCTCTTTTGTATCTATTTCTTCCTCTTCTCTAATTTGAGAATCTACCACTGGGGATATGGTACTTGAGGATCTGGGGTTTTGTTCTAGCATCCCTTCGTCTTCTCTTCCTAGATTAGTATCAGCAAGGCTTGAAAATTTGTTGGGAGAGGTATGTTGTACTTCTTCTTGGGTTTTGTTGCTAGGGTTTCTTGAGCTGCTTCTGGTTTCTTTGAGGGTTGCTCCTGAAGGAGGATTTTGGGAAAGATTCTTTGCCCGAGATTGGATTGTTTATTCGATGGGTTGCTTCTCCCTGTGTTTGTTTTCTTTTTTACTTGCTGCCATTCTTCCATTGGTTCCACCTCAACGACCACCTGTTCTGGCTTGTTTTTTGGGTAGTTTCTGGCAAAGTGGCCATATTCATGACATGTCTTGCATTTAAATGGGAGATTTTCGTAGTCTACCTTCTGAATGTGAGTCCAATCATCTAATTTTAACTTGATTTCTTTTGTAAATCCTCTTTCTAAGTCAACTTCACAAATTCGGGCACAAGCAAACATTGGGGCCTTAGGTTCAGACTTATCAATATATTTACCCAATGAATTCTCAATGCTTTTGAGGACATCTTCCCCCCAACAATGAAGGGAGAGATGAGGGAGGTGAACCCATACAAGAACTGCAGTAGGGATGTCGCACTCCAGATCAAAATCTGGGGTCCAACGATTCAAATATAGTCCTCTGGATCCATAGAAATATGGCCCGCTTCGGAATATTAAATCCTTGTCTTCTTTGAACTCGAAAAAGAAAGTATAGAAACATTTACCATAGAAGAAGTGATTCAGACGTCCCTTGATGAGGAGTTGCTAGTTCCGCTCAATCTACAGTTCCGTTGTCGAGGCATAGGCGAGTTCATTGTTATGGAAAACAATTTGTGGAATCTCAATTTCGGGGAGTTGATCCAACTTTTTGACGAACTACGAAACTGAAGGACAAGGAGGAGGTTTACCCAGAGATTCGACGAGCTGCTTGAAGGCAACTTCTTCCACATCGAACTCCGAGTGGGGGTCAGGATCCCCGTCTCCCATGGCTGCAGGAACTTCAAAGCTGTGAAGAGAACCTCAAAGTGAAAAGAGCGAAGAGAACCTCAGAGCGAATCAGAGCGAGTGTTATGGGAAGAACTACAATATGTGGAAGCAATGTACATTGGTCAGTTTTGAGTATAGGTGTTTGTTAGATATCATCCATGGCAAGGTAACTCGGCCTAGTGTTGTGGGTAAAGACTAGGACAAATTGGATGGACAAGATAGAGAAGTAGTGATGCTACTCAAGTTGTCTGTGACAAATGAGATGCTTCCCGAGGTTCAAACCAAGAATACCTTTGCCACAAATTGGAAGCATTTGAAATATCTGCATGAGACTTCAGAAAAGGGCCGAGCCTTCTTGAAGAACATGTTGTCTTCGATCACGATGAGTGAGGGTGCATCATTACAGGAGCACTTACTCAAGATCAAGGACATCTGAGAATAGTTGGAGGCCATTGACTAGAAGATGGAAGAAGAGGACATGGTGGTAATCATGATGAAAAGCTTACCATGTGCCTATGAGCACTTCGTAGAGGCTCTGAACATCACTGCTATGGATGTTGACTTGAATTTTGGAGAGTTGTGCAATAAGCTCTTACAACAGGACAGATGGAAGAAATAGTTTGGTAGTAACAATGAGATCGAGGGTTCAGAACATGCCTTTGTAGCTAATGTCAAGGGAAAAGGCAAATGTGCAAAGAAGAACGATCAAGGCAATGGTGAGGATGCAACCAAGAGCTTGAAGACCATCACCTGTCATTATTGTGGCAAGGTAGGATATATGAAGAAGCACTGCAGAAAGAGATTTGCAGATCATAAATCCAACCAGGGTGGGCTTCAACAGAAGGCTCATGTTGCAGAGCACACATAAGAGGAGTCAACCTTCTATGCATTCATGGCCATGACACAAGCAAATTAGTCCAGGTCATTTTCTTGGTTCATTGATTCAATGACATCATGAGACTTACCAACATATAGGATTGGTTCACAGAGTATTCACGTTATTCATCTAAGGATTTTGTGATCTTCGGTGGTGGGGAGGAGTATACTATAGTTGGCACATGAAATGTACAGATTTCCTTCGGAGGGAAAATGCTCATGGTCCTCGATGTCTACTATGTGCTAGGTATGGAGCTTAACCTGCCTTCAATCGGTTAGAGTATGAGGCACGACCCCCATCTAGATGTCAACTTTAGCAATCACAAATGCTATACAATTGACAGGTAGACCAAGAAGACTGTTGCTCTTGGTGTGGAGGACCACGGGTTGTTCAGACTGGTAACTCATCTTAAATTTTTTGGTTCAACTGCCTAGACTTGGATTCTAGTTGAGAAGAGAACCAAGTTAGATCCAAAGAGCAATAAGATGATGATTATAAGGTACATCTACACTCATAAGGCTTATAGGTTGGTTGATATTGACATTGAGAAGGTGAGCTTCGACAGAGATGTTGTTGTTGATGAGGAGGTTGGACCTTTCCAAACTTCTTCTGAGTTCCAAATTACTGAGAAGCTAGAAGTGGTTGAGGATTCAGGTGTCAAGCTTCAGGTAGCTCCACTTGAAGGGGCGGAAAATTTTGAGCATGAGGAGTCTCCTAGACCAATGATTTCTGATCTTCGAGACTCTTGGTATAATCTCTTTCCTATTTTTGGAGGGTGAGTTCTCCTTGAGAGGCTTGTGTCCACATATTTTGACATGGTCAACCATGGATTGGGGAAGGATCTAACTACTCCAATATTGTATTATTTCTTTGAGTTGTTATGGAGTTAGTTAGAAAAACATACTTGTTTATTGTATGAGAGAAGAAATTCACTCTATAAAGAGGAGCCCTCTCTCCATTGTAATGGTTGTTGAGACTTTGGGGGATTGAGGAGCTCTCCCCTTGGACCTTATTTGTACATCATATGCTTGGAACCTTATGGAGGATTGGAGATATATTGTCATTTTATGTGAACCTTTCATTGTGCTCTTTAATTTCATATGCTGATTTTTGTATTAGGAGAGTCTTGTAGTATGTTACAATTGCCTTGTAATGAACCATGTTTCATTTGGATAGAGTAATGTGAGGATGTTATCCATCTTATTGCTATTGTTGTTGTGTCACCCTTTCATATAATAAACCCAATTTTTGCTAGATTGACATCACCACATTTTCATGACAATGCTCAAGTATGGCACCTTTAGCCTTCCAAGATAATTTTCTGCTATACAAATCAGCAAGTTAAGGCTGATTTGTGGCATGCATAGCAGCCCTATTTCCTTACATATTCATGCACTCACCCTCTTTGATATATGCTTTGTTGCCTCCATTTGCCCAAGGTGTGATTAGGCACTTGGTCTTGGGGTTTTCCTTCTCACACCACTCATTATTCCACAAATACTACATCCATTTGTTTTGCTTAGGCTTACTCTTCACTAATTCACCTATGTCTCCACTCTATAGGCTTCACAATCTTACATTTAGGGAAGCCCCCTTGGAGTTGGAGAAGATCAAACCTAAATTGAGAGGTGACAATGGGTAGCCTTCATGAATTACACAAACTAGCACTTTGTGCTTGGGACTTTACACTTTGTGGGTGCTAGATTTTGTTGTAACACTTTGGCGTTGTTGCAGGGAATAAAGTCCTTTTCCTCGGAGACATTTATAGATCAACTGCATTCTTTGATGTCTATTTGAAGATCTTATATTCTCACCTTGCTGACTACATTGGAGGAATGAAGCCCTTGTTCCTTGCATATTTTGAAGACTTGTTGCTTGTAGGGTGAAGGAAGCAACATTGTGAAGGCATTGAAGATTCATCTTGGTGATTCCACTTTCTTTTGTATGAGGTATGAAGATATTTGTTTGGAGATTACATGTTCAGATTTGAAGATTTAGAAGTGAGGGATACTCTCACTCTAGTTCCACCTTGCCCAATAAGATGGGCTTTCACCCTAGTGCATGATCCTGTTGTTCCCCTTGTGGCATTCATGGAAAACCCATTGATATGATCCACCCCCTGCATTCTTCTTCAGAATTTCAACGAAAGCACAAAGTGGGAATTTTGGGTCATTCTTAACCAAGAATTCAGGTGTTCGTGTTGCTCCCCCATATCAACTAATGAATCCATGATGATTAACAAGGAGAAATGTTGGTCTTTGTTGTCTTTGTAATTTAATCACATATAGAATAAAAGACAGTCCATGTGCCTTTTGAGAATGCTATGTTGTGTATTTTTTAGTTGTCTTTTCCTACAGGGTCCAATGTGAAAAATGTATCTACCACTTAGATATGTTTCATGACCAGTTCTTACAACAGATCGTATCTTGAACTTTGTCCTGGCTGCCTCTGGATTGGATCCGTCGATCCTGGCAGCCTTTTAGCTGGTGTTGGTAACTCATGGTTTAAATTCTAAGTTTTTGATATGCATAGGAGAGCGTTTCGGTAGTGACAGTGTGACTGCTCAAAAGCATTGTTCTATTTTGTAGTCCGAGCAATTAAAATATAGCTTTCTTGCCAAAATAATATTAAGATGAATGTATCTTCGTGCATGATCCTCTATTTTCATGTTTCAAATTTCTCTAATTCTTGTTTAAATTTACATGGTCTTTTTTTTCCTTTCTGTAATGTAGGAGCCTTTGATGTTTGATATTGTGATCAACTTTCCCGAACTTGGATTTCAACTTCGATTTGAGCCTTGTTCACAGGTGCGTTGTTGGATTGCATGTCTATATTCTTAGGAGAGAAAGCACTTTCGAAAATTACTAAATTCATTTTATTTGGACAAAACTATTATATATAGTTGTTATGAGCAAATGTTGAAAAGGTTGTGATTATATTACTCATTTATTGCTCAAATACAATTTTCTAGCAAACATTTTGAAAATGTTAAATGAGAAGTATATGCAATATAAACAAATGCTCAAGAATATATACGTTACTGTCAGTTCACACAATTTAGTGAATGCAGAGACATTATTAAATGATTAACATACTTAAAAAATGGTCATTAAAATAATATCCAATTAGGGAGAGGTTTTATTATTTTTTGCGTTGTTAAATGTAATTTTTGAAGACACTATGATTATTTGGAGACTATATATGTATTACTATAAATTTAAGATTTCATAGTTCGAAGGCTACGTATTCCAGATTGAAATTAGATTTATAAAAACAATTGAGTGCCAAGGACCAATTACATTTTGGAAGTAATGTGAACAAGAAACAGTAGAATAGATTGAAAGATACCTGATTTGAGATGGTCAAATTTGAATTTCATCAGTGAAGTGTTCATATTTTCTAATCTATATTAGGATTTCTAAAGTTTCATTTCATCCTTCAAAGGTCAAGCCTTCAGGCTTCAAATAAAGAAAAATGTTCGCAGCCAAGTTTTACCATTGCATTTGCTATTTTAATTACACCTTACACGTGTTGATGATTTTGAAAGTTATTTCTTTATATTAGTTTGCAAGTACAGGTTATTAGAAAAGACAGCTTCCTGTTCATGCAATCCATAATATTTAAAGGTGCTTGTGGGCATATAATCCTTAAAGTCTTCAATTTTTTTTCTTTCCATGCTTGTTCTATACCCAGTGGAGGAATTCATATGTACTCTAGACTTTACATAGCAGATCTGCTTAAAGATGAAATGGTAGCTTTATTAGTCTCACACGTCATCAATTGTCATCTCCTAAGTCAACTTTAGTGACCTTACAACTGCTTGCTTGGGATTTTCAAAGTGAAACAATATTGTTGAGAACTAACTTTGGAATAAACTTGTTCCATAAAGACAGGGACAAAAATGTGTGTCTGTCCATCAATACAATTATATGGTTGGCCCACACAAATGTGTTACACACCCTCGCTCACACAGAAAAAGGAAGCTTACAACTGCCCTCGTGTCAAAGGCCAAAGGCCTTTGTAAGTACATACTATGGCTGAGCTTGCCAAAAATGCATATGCACTAGTATTTAAACCAATTAAGGCTAACCTTTTTCTCACCATTCCAACAAAATTGTCTTCTCTCAGTAGTGCCGAATTGCCATATTTGTAGCAACAGTTTCAAGTATACGAAATATATTCATGATTATAACAATGTTTTGGCTAAATTAACATATTAATTCAACTATGTACCTTATCGACTCTAGCGACCCATATAGTGAAACATCATCACTATGTTATGAACCAAATGCCCCACTTCGGGGTCATATCATATACATTTAACCCCATATATGCCCCCCTTGGGTTGTAACACACTATGCCAACATAGATCTAAGCATTGCAACTGTGATCCAAGAACATAATATTCACTGTGGAGTCACTGTAACAATAGTTTCTTCCTAATTCAGCTATGCGCATGATTCTCTTTCTTAATGCTATGCTCGTGATTCTCTGTAACAGTAGTTTCTTCCTAATTAAGCTATGCCCATGATTCATAGGCTTGGCCATATGATTGGAGATCATAAGCTTGTACTAGCTCTGCCTGTTATTGATGATTACACCTTTGGGATCACTTATATATCTTTAGGTACAATCATTGTTTAATGAATAGTATAGCTGCTATTTAATGCACAATACTGCTGCTTTTTAATGAATAGTATATTTGTTTTCTCATGATTGTCATTTCACATATTAGCCTTTTATTTTGTTTTTTGTTTCCTTATGAATATCTCTAGTCTTTTTCTTTGGGAATGAGTTATTCTTTTCTGGTCGGGAGTGTAAAAGTTGTGAGTTTGGAGTCAAAATGAGATGGACTTGATTATGTGTTCACATAACTTAATAAAAGAAAGAAAGGAAAGGCCAGGGGGAGTCCTTTTTGACCTTGGAAACTAGGTAAGTGACTTCAGATGGGAACTTGGCAATGCTTCAGATTATGAAGTAGAAGCATTAGTGGTTTACCAAAGGTTGCAAAGGGTGTGGGATGGAGAAATTCGATCAGTAGACATGGTTGGAGACGACTTTATAATCATTTGATTTCTTCCCAATCTCTCTTATCCCTAGTCTAGTAGCTTACATCATTTGATCTAGAGAATAGTGGACATGGTTCAAACGTTTGAGGTCATCTCTTTCTTCCATGTCTTGCGAATCCACAACAAGAAATCGGTCCTTCTTGCCAATCATGGAGCTCAATTTGGGGAGGGGCAATATAAGTATTAAAAGGTCCCCCTATCTCTATGCCTCTCCTGTGATTTAATTGGCATTTATTTCTCTGTGGCATCGATGCTGAAGTGAATTCTTTTGCATGGGCGAAAGGACAGACACTTATTGCCACCCACCTCATCCTTCCCTTTTGTTCATTCATTCTCGGTGTGTGGGTTTATATGTTTCCCGGTGTGTGTCTTTTTTGTGCAGTGTGGGATAGAGCTCTTGCTTTGGTTCTTCTGGGTGGATTTGTTGTGCTCCCCATTGCTCTCTTCAATAGTGGGCATCTGTTCTGTGGAGGGAGGAATGGTTCAGGGGGATCCTTGGGCTATTTGGAGCAAGGATTCTTCCATTTTTTGGAACTTCTCTTAATGGCATAGTGTTAGAATTGCCACTGTCTCTGGTGTGAGATTGCAGAGGTTAAGCAACATTCGAAAGGGCACGAGTGAGGTATTGTTGAAGCTTAGCATGAAGTGGTAAAAGGATACTTGCAATGGAGTAAATGGCATGAAATGTGGGAAGAAAATCTGCTTAGAGGTAATGGAGTGTGATAGAAAAATGATTTAGTCCAAGAGGCAAATCAAAGAATTGAAGGAGATGGAACAACGCTTGAGTTGTTTGGTGTGTTCTTAGGATGATGGAACCACGTTTGATGGTTTGGCGTGTTTTCTTTATTCGATGGCTAGTACTCCTCATGTTAATTCTATTTCCATAGGTGGTCTTTCTGGAAGGGTTTCTTAGTTTGAAGTTCTTGGTGTCAAGGTGGTAAAGCACAAAAATTTAGAAGTGGTGACCCGTTGTTGATGATACTCAAGTTTCTAAAGAGGTCCTTAGATTTTCTTAAATTTTTAGTAGCAATAGATTTACCAAAGTATTTTGATCTTCTTTTAACATTCAAAAATCATATACTGAAAATATAAGAAGGATCTAGAAGTAGATAGACAAGCACAAGAAGACACAAGTATTTATCCTGGGAAAACCCCAAACTTGGGGAAAAACCCAGCCAACTTTTCTTAGAGAGAATCTTTCTGATAATACAATACAACCATGAACAAGCTCTATTCACAAGAGAAAAACTGATAGTGAAGAAACCTTGATACAAGAACTTATCTCTTCTCCTTGTCAAACCCTAGCGAGGGTAGCTGAGCCACCACACAATACTAGCGCAACTCTTCTAGAGATAGCGCATAAGAGAAATCACCAAGAGTCACCAAGAAACCCCAGTTGCTGTAGTAGCTACGTCTTCTTCTTTCCTCAGACTTGCGCCTTCTTCTCAAGTGATATAGTTGTGTGAGTAAGTCATCAAATGAGCAAGGCGTCACTTTATTTATAGTCTTCAAGTCACTTATTTGGGGCCGACTTCTCTTCTTGGAATTCTATTTTCACTTTATTCTTTTCCTGTGGGCCGACTTCTCTTCTTGGAAATTCTATTTCCATTTTATTCTTTTCCTATGGGCCAACTTCTCTTCTTGGAAATTCTATTTCCACTTTATTCTTTTCCTATGGGTCGACTTCTCTTCTGGGGTGTTCTTCAATTGTTCAGTGGTCTTCCTTTGACTTCTTGGAATCTTCTTCTTCTCTAAGAAAAGTTATCCAGGAGGGAATACCTCCTACTGCTACCAAAATATCAACACTCCCTCTTAGCTAGGGAGGTGTTCTTCTACGATGTTCCCCTCTAGTAGTCCCAATCACACCCATCCACTTCACATGGTATGGGAAAGACTACCACCATAGTCACAAGACTACGATGATGTTTCTCCTCTCTTAGTAGTCCCAATCACACTGATCCACTTCACATGGTATGGGCAAGACTACCACCATAGTCACATGACTACACTGATGTTTCTCTTCTCCTAGTAGTCCCAATCACACCCATCCACTTCACATGGTATGGGCAAGACTACCGCCATAGTCACAAGACTACACTGATGTTTCTCCTTTCCTAGTAGTCCCAATCATACCCATCCACCTCACATGGTATGGGAAAGACTACCACCATAGCCCCATTCACACCTAGCCACTTCACATGGCTTAGGAAAGGCTACACCATGGTCCCAATCAC
>JZKD02S1985447.1:0-13988 GCA_000966675.3 Picea glauca
TCGATGGTGTTTGTTGACTTGTAAGTTGATTTTGAGTGCACCAAGATGCAGGAAAACACCATGTGCTTTGATGAAGTACAGGATGTGACAGTTTGTTTGAAGAACAGAAGATTTTTTTGGCATTATTTTTCAGTCTTGTATAATTTGTTTTCAAGATTGATGGTTTTCTTGGCTTGTGACAAGATGTCGTGGGAAAGTTTTTGCAGCCATTGGAGAGATGATTGTGTTGATGTCAAAGAGTTCAAAAGAGGGACTTGATTCTCAGTGGGAAGGTTGGAAGTCTTCCAAGCACAAAGAGAACAGTGGGTCAGCAGCAGCCAGAGAGCAGTGGTTGAGGGACATAGCCAGTTGCAGTGCAAGGCATGTCAAAGTATCCAGGTGATTATCAAAATACTTTTCAAGTAGAATCAGTTGATAGAACTTGAAAGAATATAGATAATCATAAGCTTTTGTGGGTCCAAAATCCTTTCAGTGGGAAGGTGTGATCAAAATCTAGACCAGGGGTCAAATTTTAGCTCAAAAATCAATGTTCTCGGAATTTCCTCAAAACAAACAAGAGCGTAGCCCTCGTCGTTGCAAACCCAACGCAACTCATTTCGTCTCAAACGGACATCGGGAGTGAAAGATATCGCGATCTGTTCGAATCGCCAAACAGGTAAAAAAAGGACATTGACTGGGTAGTCCGTACAGGCTGACGTGGAAGAGTTCGTACGATGACGTGGAAAAGGTGATGTGGCATGACCGTACGCTGACATGGCATTTGATGTGGTAGATTCTAATTGACAGACGTGGACGAATCAGTTTGTGACACGTGGCATCTTATGGTCAAATGGTATGGTGCCACGTGGGCTGCCACATGGCACCCCTTTATTTGGTTTTAGGTGTGTAAAATTTAATGATTCCATGGGATTTGAACCCCGGACCTCTACTACAGTTCAAATCTTTTACAAAGGTCGCCTTGCCAATACACCACCATATGGTCCTTGTTATATATGTGGGCGCACATATATTTAAATTTTAATTATTTAAATGTTGGGCGGAGGTTCGGGCTGGGGCTTAGCCCCAGCCCCCGGTTTCTATACATGCCATGTGACCATGCCTCTTGGAATGACGCACGGGTATGTTTTTTCAAATGGTTTCCCACCAAATACACCCGCCACTTGTCACACTTGCATGCGCCCATGACATTGGAGCCCCTTTTTGCGTGTTAAGACTTGGTCCTATGACTCACATGACCTCGGCCTTGGCAGTTAGGGGCTAGGCGTGCCCTAACTGTTCGACAGTTTGACCATTTTTGCAGTTATGTGTGGTTCTGGGTTTTCACGCTTTAAATTGCGTGTGTGCCAGATTCATTCAACAAGGGTGCATTTTGTAGATGCAGAGACAACAAACTTGAAGGAGGAAAATGGAGGAGGCCTAACTTCTTCATATTTTGGCCGATTGAGGTGTCGTAAAAGCCCAGTTAGGGGTTTTTTGACGTCTTGGATCCATTGGCACTATTATCAAGGCCATTTGAAGACTTCTTCTACAAGTTTTTCATCATTGAAGTTTCAGCAAGCTCTAGGGAGCTTGAAGCCCTCATTGATTGAGGACATGTTTTGGTGAGCCTATGTTTGTTTTCTGAGATTGAATAATCATGTTTGGCTAATTATTATGCTCTAAACACATTGGGACAGGTTTCAGAGGCTGTTGAGGACTTTTACAGGTGTTTTTTCCAAAGGGAAGCTCAGTGAAGCTTATGGCCACATGTAGGAGAGGTCATGCCCAGGTGAGCCATGATTCGTTTTCAAAGTTCTATTAGTCATTTTTGGGGTTTTTATGTGTTATGATCTCAATGGTATAGTCTATTTTTCCATTGGATTTGAGCAGCATCTTGTAAAAGAAATTTTGACAAATTAATCTCAGAGAGCCAAGTCCATTAATAGAGGCTCAAGGAGATGTAGCCCAGAGGGGGGTGAACTCCTTTATCATCTTGTTCTTGTTGTGAGTTTGATGGTTTATTTGTTAAAAGTTGTGTTGTTGTGTATTTGTTTAAAGTACATATTTAACCATCTAAAAGAACAATTCCTCACACATAAACATTTAAAAGAAGAAGCATAAACTTGGCACATAGTTTGTCTTGCATATTTTAACACATGAAGCAAGGTCCTGTAAAGTTTATTTTTATGAAGTAGAGGGTGCTTGCATAGAATAACAAGTCAGTCTTCTATTTTCAGATCACCTACATGCTTCATTCCACAAACAATCCTTCAAACCCTAGCAATCCTCATAGCATCATTCCCAAAATGTAATCGCTAATGGAAACATCCATTGAAGGCAACATCCACTAACAGAAACATCTATTGACAACAAAATCCACTAACGGAAACATCCGATGAAGGAAACAACACAAATTCAAAACAATTCACATGAAAACATCATAGACCTTCATTCCATCGTAGCACACCTTGAGAACAAGAAAGACCTCAAGAAAATCTCTTATACTTATCTTGCACACCTTTAGATCCCAAAAATACACCCTATCACCTTTAGTGCACCTCGAATCACTTCTATGCACCTTGAAATTGATATTTTGTTTGGTTTCACTACAAATGAGAAAATATATCCTATATTTATAGTAATTGTGTCCTCACTTTCAATGCCAACCTATAAAGACTTGCTGATCCGACCTCAATTTTATGGTTGGGTTGTTGGATGGAAAAATTAGTATCTCCTCATTCCTAGGGAGTTAGAAGGAATTCCATATACCATTGGAAAGGTGTTGGAGCAATATTTGCAACCATACAACTTGTTCTCCCATTTGAGCTAGGTATTTAGGGTAAAAATGCATTCAAAGATAAGGTATCCAAACTATTCATCAAAAATACAAAAGTAATACTTTCAACAATCTCCATCTTGCAATATTTATCTTGGAAATATGTAGGCTTGTAATATTTATCTTGGACATCTGTAGGATCCCCCTGTGTTTGAAATCAGTGACAACACTACTTCCAATAATCTCCCCCTTTTTCATTTATGGAAATCCTTAGTCAATTTTGTAATACTCCCCCTATCTGCAACTCTCTGTGTGTTTGCAATTCTTCCTATGTTTGTAACTTATCCCCCTTTGACATCGATGTAAAATGGTTTCTCTCCCTAAGATTTTTCTTCCCTTTACTGACAATATGAGAGAGATATCACTCCCATACAACATTTTTCTCCTTTGACTTTATCTAGTATGTATACATCTCTTGAGGTTTTGTTTGCATTTCCCACTAATCTTCCTGAAGCTTCTTTCCTTATCTCACACCCTTTAGAATTAAATGTGAGGTTGTAACCTTTATCACACATTTGTCTCACACTTAGAATATTATTCGTTAACCGTTCAACATACAAGACATTTTTTGTCTTAGTGTTTCCATTACCAAGACTAACAATACATTTTCCAACTATCCTTGCAGAAGCCTTATCTCCAAAAGTAACATTCCCTACTTTTTCTTCCTTCAAGGTGAGAAACTTGGTCTGGTCCCATGTCATGTGTTTTGAACATCCACTATCAATGTACCATTCATTCCCTTCATTTTGAGCATAGAGCACAATTCCACATTCTTCCTTCTCCAGTTCTTCTTGCTTTCTTTTCCACACCTTGGTGTATTCTTCTCTATGCTTGGTAAGAGAATCTTCTTCCTTGTTTTGTTTAGGAGACTTTATTATGTTTTTTCTGTATTCATGTGCTATGTGCCCATAGTTATTGAACTTATAACACTCAATATCAAGTAGAGGATCAAATGAATTGTATTTTATGTTAGCAAACCCATGAGAACTTCTAGTTTGGTTGCTAACATAATCATCCTTTGAGGTTTTGTAAGAACCTCTGTTTTTATCACTCTCATGATCATTTCTTGCATAATATCTAGAATCCATTGCTTTATGACCAAAATTATTGCAAGAAAAAGAATAGCCAAGAAAGATATTTTGGTATTGGTCGTTTGTGAAAGGTCTTCGTGGTTGAACAACTCTTCTGAACTCATTGTTGTTCTTGTGAGAAGAATCAGGTTTTTGTTGGTCATCATTTCATTTCCTGCTACTACTTTAATTTTTTGTGGATCCTTTGAGACTATTAGCATAGCTTTCATTTTTTTCTTCATTTTCTTTTTTATGATGGCATTGTGACTTTAATTCTTGCATCTCCCTCAGTGTTCTTTTGTTTATCATTGTAGCTGAGAACTATCTTGATGAATGGTGACCTTTGGAAACTCAGAATATTATCTAATATTCCAGTACTCTTCCCAAACTTCAAGCTTCTATTCAACTGATCAGTTGTTTTCTCTAGTTCCTTTCTTAAGGAAACCATTCCAGCTTCTAGCTTCTCGCAATTTTCTTCATTTTATTTCAGGTGGCTTCTCACCACTTCTTCTATCCTCTTTGCCTATTCTAGTTGAGTCTTCAAGATAATAATTGTATTATTTATTTCTTCAATATCATGATCCTTATTTTCATGTTTTTGCAATTACTTCTTCTACTTTATATTCTCTTCCCAGAGTCCCTCTATTTATTCTAAGTCACTAACAAGTTTTGCTTCAAAATTCACTTCCCCGTCAATGTCTTCCTCTAAATCTGGATTTTCTTTCGGATTATCTTCATTTTCTTCATCGACGGGTTTGTATTCCATGTCATGGAGAGATATTCTTTTTTATCATCACTATCTTCCCTTTCTTTGAATTTTCTAGATCCTCCTTTTAGCTTTCTCACAACTTGTGATTCTTCTCTCTCTGATTTACAGCAGGAATAATCATCAAATATATATTCATTGGATCTCTCTTCATTAATGTTTTATAGCTTGTCCCAAATCTGTTTAGTTGTTTTACACTTCATTACCTTGACAATATTAGAATCTGGTAGGCCACTCAAGATGACCTTTATTATTTTTTCATTGTTTTCACTCAACTCCTTCCCAACTTTATCTGTATAACTTGTTGTGAATAATTCCCAAATACCAAACCCAAGGGCCTATAAATACATCCTCATTATTATACTCCATGTTGCATAGTGTGTTCCATCAAATAAAGGAGCTCTATTTGTAGGGAGACCTTTCTTACAATCCATATGTGCTCAAGATCTACCTTCCAGTGGTTAAACTATTTTTGAAGGAACTTGCTTTGATACCAATTGTTGAACTTATGCTTATACTGAGAGGGGGGATGAATTAGTATAAGATAATTTTTACTTTATTTAACCATTCATCAATCATTCATTAGATGAGAAAAAATAATCACATATAAACTCAAATCATAATGCATAGATTTTAACATGAAAACTCAATTGGGAGAAAACCGTAAACTTATCTTTATAAATGTTTGTAGGCACCAACCTACTATTACAAAGATTGTAGGAACCAACCTATTGTTACAAATATTGTAGGTACCAACCTAATTAAGACACCAATCTCCTTAACTGAGCACCAACTCAGTGAGATGTGGGCACCAACCTACTAGAGACACCAACCTCCTCAAATAAGCACCAACTCAACAAGATGTAGGCACCAACCTACTGGAGACACCAATCTCCTCAATTGAGCACCAAATCAATAATATATGTGTAGACACCAATCTAATATCTTCATACACAGAATACTTCTGACTTCACTTGTATGCTTCATTCCATAGACAATCCTTCAAACCCTAACAAGCCTCCTAGCATCATTCCCAAAATGTAATCACTAATGGTAACATCCACTGACAAAAACATCCATTGATGAAAAGTCCACTAATGGAAACATACACCGATGGAAACATTGCAACCTCAACACAATGCACATGACAACATCACAGACCTTCATTCCTTCATAGCGCACCTTGAGAACAAGAAAGACCTCAAGAAAATCCATTAGACTTCTCTTGCACACCTTTAGAACCCAGAAAGACACCCCAACACCTTTATTGCACCTCAGATCATAGATATGCACCTCATACTTGATCTCTTTCTTGGTTGTACTACAAATTTAAAAATGTATCCTACATTTGTAGTAATTATGTCCCCACTTTTAGAGTTGGCCTGTAAAGACTAGCTGAGCCGAGCTCAATTTTATGGTTGGGTTGTCGAACAGAAAAATTCATATCTCCTCATTCCTAGGGATTTAGGAGGAATTACATATACCATTGGAAAGGTCTCAAAATAATCTTTCCAACCATATAACTTATGCTTCCATTTCAGCTAGGTATGTAGGGTAAAAATTCCTTCAAAGATGGGGTATCCAAATTGATCATCAAAAATCCAAAAGTAATATTTTCAACCATCTCCATCTTGCAATATTTATATTAGACATATTTAGGCTCCCCTTGTCTTTGACATCAATTACAACAATATTTCCAACAATCCACTACCCAAGTTCATCCCAAACAAGTTTTCCCTCTAAGAAGTAACTTGCCAAAAAAAAATTAATGGAGTTGGGGAAACTCTTTATCAAGAAAAAAAGGCATTATGACATCCCTTTCCTTTTCATATAGAAGCATGTGGAATTAAGGACATGGAAAATGCAATTACAAAAACTGAAACTCTTACTTCTTTTCAGTTTGGGGAGGAAATGACCCCTCAATGCAGTAGGCCAACACTACCATGCATGTAAGTACATTTGACCCTATAAAAATGAATTCTAGAAAGAATAAGAGATATACAAAAGAGCCACATCACTAGATGAGGTGGAATTCAAAATTGATAGTAAGGGTAGAAGTTGAAAATTTAAGAGGAAAGAGAAATTGGAAAAGGAAAAGCAAGAAAAAGAAGTTGCATCAATTAAATAAGCTAGGATCAAGGTAGAAAGAGAAGAAACTAGGGAATTCACTGAGGTGCGTAGACATGAAGAAGCCCCAAAACAATAACAAGGAGAAAAAAAATGCAACAAGAGGTACTAGAGGAAAAGAAAATAAATGAATATTTAAAACTGGCACAAAAAGCAGAAGCTCATAAGAAAAAATAACATGAAAAATCATAGAAGAAAGGGAATGAGGAAGCTAGGAATTCTAATCTTATGGATGTAGGGAGATTCAATCCCAAAACATCTTTCAAATTCCCAAGACCATCTATCACAAGAGGCCATTTCCCTCTTGGTGAGATTGACCTATGGAAGTTCACCCCGTCCAAGTCTGAAGCAGTGGAAATTCTCTTCAAGCAGCAGTGGAAAGTCTGAAGCAGGTGCATTTGTCTTCAATAAGACAAAAGGATGAGTGGTAAAAAAATGTCACAAGAATCTCAAATTACCTTGAGTACTTGAGCTCAGGGTCACCACCAAGACTCCATTGATTACAAACATAGGAGCCAACCCAATTTCTACAACATCTGCTAGATTTTATCTCTCCCAAGCTTCTAAATTTAACATTAGAAATATGTTCAAGTAAATAGAGGGATAAAAATAAAGGATAAGAACCATAGAGAAGGAAGTAACCCATTATAAAGAAAACATGACCATCTTGGTTGAGTTTAAAGCTCGCGCTTTTGAAACACAAGATGAATTAAATATCCCCAAGAGATTGATGTGCAATAATCTTCAAGAATTTCAAGATTATGCCACCCAGTTCTTCACTTATTTGGACAACATCAAAGACAAAAAGATGGTATTATATGGAATCCAAATGAGCATGGATGAGTTGAATAAATGATAGGGAAAATAAAAGGATGCACCTAATGATATTCCTTGAATAAGGGAGATGGAGATTCAATGCAACTATGTATCTCTATCAAATTATTCATCAAGTGCATCCATGGAGAAATATATCATTGCATCAGTGAATAATTGTAAGTACTTGCACCATGATACTAAGAAAGTAATAGAAATATGTCATCTTCCCCCACTTGGAACCATGAGTTCACCCTAGCCTATAACTGATGTTTTAAATGACCCAGAGGAAATTATCAAAGGTAATGGGATTGTTGTTGGAATAACCTCAAGCAATTTCTCGAAGAAGACATTAAAGGAATACATTACAAATCCTTCAAATGAGATAAATTTGATTAATTCATATATCATCACCCTCAAAATAGGTGTGGGACTTATGCCCAAATAATTGATATCTTATGAAGTTTTCTTTGAAAAATTAAAATTTAGACACGTAATAGGAATCTCTTCTCAACATAAGGTATCGTTGGCCTATCTAGATGATAAGGATCATGTTCTATTATGACTCTAGCTAAAGACAAATCCTTGATGAATAATATTCTTTTTTATAATAAAAAAATGTAAAAGAAAGAAAGAAATTGAAAGGTCATAAACTTCCAAGAAGGAATTCCAAGAGTCCATAAGGAAATTATGAGAAAAGATATAACTAGCATGACCACATAATTGTGGCTAATGAACATCGATAGGCGTATTTCATTTACAAAACCTATTTAGGTTTTAGCCAGAATTAGGGTTTATAAATTAAATATGTCTATCCGCTTTAGCCACAATTATACTACTAGTTAGTGATGCAATTATTTGTGGATGTGCTAGTTAGATATGAAATTACAGTACTATAACAAATTAGATTGTATTATCTGAGCTAAAAAAATGCAATTATTTGTGATTGTGCTAGTTAGACATGCAATTACAGTGAGATATGATCACTTAGAGAAAGTGATCATCATGGTTTATTAACCAGGTCTTCTCTCGTAACTGTTAGAATGGGTTCAACATCGACTTCTTCTCAAAGGCATAATTATTTAATTTTGGATAGGGATGCGAGCAGAGATTCATTTATATCACTGCTATACTCCACTATAATTTTTATGAACAATGAGGGAACGAAAGGGAGGAGGCTTATGACATTGATAAGTAAAAAATCCTAGAACATATTAGAAGACAACCCATAACATATTAGAGTAACAATGATCCAGGTGGATATTGGTGGCCACCCACCTATTCCAACTCGCTCCTCTTAACAGTTTTTATTTCCACATGTTATTTTGTACTTATTTGTAACTGTGGATTCTACACTCCTGAGGCCGTCTGAATCCCTACACATCTTCTAGGTGTGGATATTGGTGGCCTCCCACCTAATCCAACTAGCTTATTTTAAATGTTTTCATGTCAGCACATCTTTTTGTACTTCCAGGGCTGTTTTGGGGCCCTAAACAATGTTTTTTTGGCTCTCCACAGTCAAATTATAGACGAAGTCAAAGTTTGACAGCGTAATGCGTAGTTCTCAAAAATATATTTCCAACGGGCTATCATGCACCTAAAATGGAAATTGTATGCAAAAGTTACAACCTCAAGAAATTGAGGTGTCAACTTACCCATAGGGGCCCATGTAACTTTTGGTGTTTCATCTCCTAGGGTTAGGTTTTTTCATGTCTAGGGTTTTGTAATTCATGAGTAATGTTAAAAAGGCCTTTGGTGCCTCATTGTAATCATTTTTCTCAAATGGATACGCATAGAAGCCGCATATCTTCTCAGAGATAACTACCACCATTCGAGCAAGTGTTTCAGTTCTGCAGTTTTACAGTTTTAGCCTTTTCATTTATTCAATAGAAGATATTGTTCACTGGATATCTTTTTTGTTCTTCATATCTCTATGTTTATTGTATTCATTATTTTAATCAGTTTATTATGCTCCTAAATCTGGATCAGTGGTATCAAAACGATTTGATCTTCATTTATTTTTCTTTGTGCATGTCCATGACAAGATCTGGGTACAAGAAGTTGGGACTCAAACCAATTGATCCTTTGCAATATTGGCCACATTGTTGGCACATGGGTAGACCCAGGGTTCAACACTACAATAACATACCAACAAAACCCTAACTATAGGCCCTTTTGGAAACACCTGTGAAGCAAATGAAGTCTCAACCGAGGTAGAGGCAGGGGTGGTTGCAGGACTCCAGTGTCTGCAACCTTAGCTGGGACACAGATCTCTGATTGTAACACCTTAACAGAGCACTTAGAAATTACAGTTCATTAATATTCATCCTTAGTTCATAGCGTAGTTAAACCCTAACAACATATCAACGCAGTATTCACATAGATTCAATAGACTCAAGCACTAAGCATACCGACATAGATCAAATCTAGCATTCATTCGCATTATTCAGCACTAAGCTATCATATCAGATTCATCTATCATCTAACATCACACTAAGCATTGAATCACATAAATGAAAGAACAACCAAGAAGAACAAAGCATTCACAACATATGATATACGTGGTTCACCACCACCTTGGGGCTATGTCCACCAACTCTTCTCCTCTTTATTATCTTCGGTCAATCAGCTACATGCACAGAGCCTCAAAATCAACTCCACAGAGGACAGGAGATCTGCGCACCTCGCTAGATCCTCCTTCCTTGAGTTATATAACAAATCCTTCCACAGTCTCTTACAATCACTTGCACTTAGCTCTATAAGCCTCATACAGTATGCACAAAGCAATTACCACTTAGCACTTAGCAGTCTTGCAACTAACTAGTCACTACTAGTCACTATTCACTATTTCTTACATCACCTAGAATTTTATTTATACATTACAAAATAGGCCTAAGCATGGGTAAACCCATGGGCTAACATCCCCATACCCATTACATAAGCCCAAAACCCAAACAAGGCTCTAAAAAGGGGTCGAGATCCCACGATCTCCGCTTCAACTTGCGCTTTGCCTTCGACAGCCTGTCGAAGTCCCAAAAATAGGTCAAACATGACCAAGGATCCTCAAAACTTGGTCAAGGGCCAACATGCCCCCAACACTCACCTGTGACTCATCCTAAGTCACTCTTCTCTGGGTAATTCTGCCTCAAAATCCTCGTGCTTGGCTCAAGCTGCTTCGACTTGTTGTTGTGCCACGACCTCCTACTCAGCGAAATCTTAGATTACCAATTCGTTGACAGGTCCCTCTAAGCATTGTTCAGCTGCAGTGACGACTTGTTCCAATTCTGCTCCTCCACCTTTGATCTCTATGAATAGTTGGCAAGCCTCATCCTGGATTGGTTGAAGCCTCTGAGTCACTTCCATGACTCTACTCTAAATGGTGTGGACCTTCTATTGAGAACTGAGTTGTTCTTGGGATCACTTCATCCTCTCAATGGCTGAAAGGGGCTTCAATTGCGTCTGTATTGCTTATGCTTGTTTCTCCACCTCCTGGAGTTGTGACTCCAATGCCTTCAATTCAGGATCCTCAGTGAGTTCCTCATAAGTTTGGGCACTGCGATCACTCAGTTGTTTACATTCCATGGCGAGGTTCTTTATTCTTTCAACTACGCTTCGAGAAGTTGCTTCTCTTTGATCTCACACATCCTACAGAGTACTAGGCACTGTTTTTATTTCCATATCTGTGATTCTCTACTGAAGCTACTGGATGGTTTCTACGAGCTGTGCTACTTGGTGTTCTATTGGTTCTGCATCCTTCTACTCCAAGCCCATCATAGAGCGAAGTGATCTATTGACTACTTCTTTTATTCTGACCTGCTCCATGAGCAGCTTTTCTTTCTCCTATTGGATCTGCACTCTCTCTTCTTCGAACTTCGCTTGAAGAGTGTCCTTCTCCTATTCCGCAATCCTATGTTTCTCTATAACTTCCTCCTGTGCTTGTTTCAGGGTCATTATGGCCTAGTATTTCTTATCTTTTTCTCGATGAAGGTGGGCTTCAGTCACATCAGCCAGTCTACAGAGTTGAGCAGGCTCATCTCCCAACTCTGGTTCTTCTGAATGTGGGGGCGCAGTGGACACTGTGCGGCTCAAATGAAGGTCTTGTTGTAGACCTCTTAGTTATGCTTCAATTCTATCGTACATGGCTTCTTGTTTTGCTTCGTTTATTTGCAAAATCTCTTATGAGGCATCTCCTACAGCTGAAATAGCGAAGTCGAAGTCGTCAACCGTGAGTACACTCTGCATCTTTGGCTTATTGGATTTGGACTTCTTCCATGATGAAGGTTTCATGGGGGAAACCTTCCTTTTCTTGGATGGATCAGTGTCATCAGGGAGGTTCTGTGACAGTGTTACTTCACCTTGATTATCTTCTTCTTATTCTTTTTCCTCCTTGTTCACTTCATCCTCACCTCCTCTGTTAGGTGACTCAGATGCAGTCTCTTCTGATGTGTTGTGTATTTGTTGTACATATTTCTTATTTTTCTTCTTGTTGTTTCTTGGGGCATCATACTCTTCGTGAGTAACCACTAGGTTTCCAATGAGATATGGATCAGACGGCTCCACGGGGTCAGCAGGGATAAGGAGTTCTATAGACCAGTATTTAATGATTTCTTCCAGGTCCTCTGTAGTGAGATTGTAGTAGTACTGAAGTTCTTCTCTGCGTTCATTGACACGCATAGTAATATAAATAAAATGTTTATCTGTGTAGAACTTAATAAGCGGCCTGAATCTGTCCAGGGTGTTCGATGTCATACAAGGGAAGGACTCAATATCTCTCCTGAGCTACAAGTAATAAGTATGAAATACTGTGTTTGACTGCCACTGCTTTCCCATATCGGTCGAATATCAGAGAGTGGTGAACTACACAGCAAGCGACTCGAATGGATCGATGGAATGGAAGGTTGCACCTTCTAGAATCTCCCAAGCAGTAAACGTGATGAGGATCAAGAACCAGCTAAAATGAAACTCATAGCCCTGATCATGAGGTTCGCGGCAATCTAGTTTGAGTTGGTTAACTAGGTGCTTCACCCAGTTCATATGTAGGCCTCCACGCATTTCCCAACGAGGTCAACGACAAACCCTATAACATGCATGGGTCTATTCTTTCTTACTATATTTATTGCAATTAATTGGCATGCTAGGCGCACTGCGCCATTCTATATGGAGGCTACCTTGTAGCCTTGCATCCCCTTATCAACATCATCGTATGTTTCTTTAATTATCTGTGCCAAGGCATGGTCTACAGCTTTTCCTGGGTAGAACTCTGTGGGTCTAGTCCCTGCATGCTTAGTTCGGTGATCCTATGGATTAGCTCTGAATCGATAGTGATGCATTTGTACAACCACAGATAACCACCGTGGAAGCACGACAATAGGAGATTAACGCATGCATTAACCTCCTGGTGCCTTCCAAAATGTGGAATCTTCATTACAGTCAAAAGGGTGGACTGCACGAGGTTAATGGTCCACGACTAAGGGATGATCTTCTTCTTCTTTCCCTTCATCTTGGTTAGATATTTGTGAGGTGAGAGCATGCCATAGCTCTTAAGGTCTCCCAGGTTATAGTCGCTAATCTTCAAGGTTGGAATCCTCTCTAGTTGTGGTATGGTTGCGCGTATCCCCTTTAGGAGGTATGTAGTGATGATGGTGTAGTCGAAGTCCCTCGAGACACTATCGCAACTTACTACACCAGCCAAGGGTGGGATGTAATCGAGTAGGATGGATGGTAATAACTTCTCATTCGCCAATTCATCTCTATGCTTGGTTCTTTTCTCAGTCATAGCTTGGGATGGTCTGGATCTGCGAGCAGTCAACGGGGAGGCTTGCACTCCTCTCGTTGATGAATCTTGTACACCCACAGACATTACTCTTTCATTCATGAGGTCGATGAGTATCTCCTTCACAGACTCTTCAACTACACTAAGTTATTTGGACATACACTCTCTTGGTTGAATATCTCTGGTTGAAGAGAAACTATTCAATGCAATGGAATGGATGTCGATAGCTCGATGATCACTGCACGAAATCAACTAATCTATGAGCTCATATTATCATGGGTGGCAAAATTGTTCTTGGTGCAAGACTCGATGGAATAAGTAGACAACTAGGTAACATATCTTTCCAACGGGCGAGAAGCCTTCATCAATGCAGTTCTTTTCGTTACGGCACGGTCCCAACAGTCTGATGGTGAGCTTCCTGGCCATAATTGTTGTTCTAACCGTTAGGGTCATTGGGCTAACAGTTATAATGTCTCCAATGGTCATATTTGTTGAAATAATGTAACTGAGAAGAGCATTCTTATTATTATTTTATTATTGGATTAAATCTCCATTGTGGATTAATCATGTCATTATTATTATTATTGTTATTGGATTAATCCCCATTGAGGATTAATCATGTCG
>JZKD02S1985447.1:42830-56822 GCA_000966675.3 Picea glauca
CTTGATTGACATCCTAAGAAGAAGAGGTTTTCACCCTTATGGGTTTCCTCATGAAAATCAGTGTCTCTGTGTATTCTGTGTGATTGATCAAATATTGTATATCTATGCATGTTAAATTATCAACAACACATTAAATAATAATCTAGAAAGAATAAAAAAATAACAGGAAAAGTTTCAAGATTATATACACAACTGATTCAGCCCCCCCTCTCAGTTATATTTCCAACATTAAAATGTTGCTCGAGGAATCCCTTGCACGAAAAAGGAAAGAAATGATGGAGAAATTGGCACAAATCCTTCGATGACTTCCCATAAGGGAAGCATCTTCATCAAGCAGCCATGCAACCCCCTTCAAGGTACATGTAAATTTTGATATTCCATTATTTGAAGGACTGATAGATGCGGATGTTGTAGATAAATGGTTGAATTTGCTCGAAGGGTATTTTTAGGTTCATAATTTTTCCAATAGGGAAAAGATTACTTTTGCACTCCTCAAGGTCATCTCCCATGTTAAGGACTGGTGGGATACTTACTCTGAACAAAGGGCCATAGAAGAATCTGCAATACTTGTGGTTGCGCCTACATGGGATTCCTTCTGGGATTCCATTAAAGAACAGTACTACCATGTTGGAAGCTACGAGGACAAGTACACTAGATGGGCGACCCTGAGTCGGGAAAGGGACCAGACAGTACCAGATTTCACCGATATTTTCCATACCCTGTGCATCAATTGGGTATCAAGGACTCTGAGCGACATCTAGTGCTCAAATACCATGGTTGTTTTCATAGATACATTCAAACAGAAATGGAGTTTCTGGACATCGCCTCATTGGGTATGGCTTATAGATATGTTTTCAAGATCGAGCAGAAATTTAAGCAGAAGAGGTGAGAGTTTGGATCTGCAAACTCCTCATAGCCGAAGCAAAGAAAAGGAGGTCGCAACCCACACAACAAGGGACAGAGAAAAGATAGCCACTCTCAGGATAACCAATCCAAGCCACAACACAAGAAGGACAATGAGAAGATGAAGAAAGACATGTGAAAATGTTGTGAATACCATAAAATCCCTTGGCACAACAGTGAATAATTATGCTCCAAGTAGTCACTCGTGGTCGACCTAAAGGCTTTTGAGTCAGAAGTCGATTCTGACTCCGAATCAAATCTAGAAGGAGAGAAGCGAGTTATCTATGTTGAACCCAATTGTTGATCCTTGAATCCATTAGGACCAAAATGACAACCTCACAAGGATACAAATCCTCCTACATTTTTATAGAGATGGAACTCCTATGTTCGAGATTTTTAAAATGTGGGACTTTTATAGAAGTCCGTTGAAGGAAAGTAAAAATATATATAGAAGAAAAATGGAAAATGTTTTTATTTTCTTTTAAAAGAAAGTTCCTAAGAATGGACCAGGAAACACATACATTCATACATTTAAAGAAAATAAGCAAAATTTCCTTGCATCCATCATAGTAGGGCTAAAGATTTATGATCACACAAAAAAATAAAAATAAAAATGATATGCATGCATAAGAGAACTTTGATAAAGTGATACATGGGAAGCTCAAATGAATATAACAATAGATCAATCTCAAATACTTTATATTCATAAAAATTGGGGTACAAAGTACAGTCGAGATTGTTCCCAAAATAGCTCTCTTAGAATTTCTAAAAAATATATAGTTCAATACATATTGTCTGAAATTTAAATGAATTTGTCATGATGACTGGGATTGGAGCTCCCACGGACCATAAATAAAATACGTAGACGAATGAAGTTTGTAGAAAGAAGAAAGTGGGCGGCGGAAGACAACAAGACCTGGTAAGAAGAAAAAGGAAATTATCAGTCTTCGGTTAAACCTTTCTATTTAAAGAGGTGGAGTAACTGGATGAAGGTATTTCTAAAGACAGAAAGATGTGATAAATATGAAATTGCTATGATTGTATCTCATTCTTGTCACTTTCTCGTTGATGTCCTTTTATGGCTTTCATCGGCAGTTACAGGAACCATCTCAACCGTCCTTTGACCTTCATCGGTAAGTTTGTCAATAAACCAATCCTCGATGTAGCTCCTCATTGGAACCACATTCATTTCATGTTATATTTTTATATTGAAGAACTCGCCTTCCAAGTCCCTTAGATCAATAGAAATATTTTGCAAAGCTTCTTCAATATCTTGAATTTTTTATCGAACAGTTGACTAGCCAGTTTTCCACATCATCTTCATTATTCTCAAGAATTCCATAGATTTTTTCAAATGATAACCCTTTAAAGATCTCAACTTGTTCGTCAAATGCTTGCTTGGTTAAGAACAACAAGTTGAGAATCAATTTTGGGTCTTGGACCTCATTGGTGCTCCCAGCTAGGTCTATCTCAGTCAGATTTTTGAATAATTCTTCTCTTATGGTTCTGGCATGGTTGCATGCTTGGACAATAATATTCATGTTCTTAACCTCTTCCTTCCAGCATGCATTTAGTTGTTTTATCCAGTTCGGAGAAGGGAGATCCTCCTCTCTTATTCTCAACTCTATCATATTGGTAACTTTAAAACCAAAGGGTACAACCACGTCGAGGTAAAAACCTTCTTCATTTTTCAAATCTGCCTGTAAATATTCATGAAAAGTGTGTGCTCTTGTTCCAAAAGAGACCATGCTCTTTGACATCTCCCAAGCCTTTGTAATTAAATCCATTCGTTTCTTGATATTCTTCTCCACATATCCCCGGGCTAATGTGAGAAGGCTTGACAATACTTTTAATTTTGTTGCGAGTGTGGTAGGCCCGATCATTACTAAAGGACTAGCAAGTACTGAAGAGGCATTAAAGTTTCCTCCAATTATTTGATCTGTTCCTTTAACCTGACATTCTCTTCTTCAAGGCATCTAATAGCATTATCTATATCATCTCAATTTGCTTAGTGAATTTTGGAAATTTGGGAAGGTTTCCTGTTCCATAGGTTAATCTCTGGACAAGATTTCCCCTTTTTATTCTTTACATCTATTTTCTCAATAATTAAATTTTTGGACTCGTTGTCATAAAGAGGGCTCTGGGATACAAAAGACTCTTCTTCATCGAAGGTCTCTCTCTCAATTATTTCCATCTAAGGATTCTACTGAGTAGTGTTCTCTAGTTGTTCGACGTTGGGGAACACTCTTTTGATGTCAATTTGAGTTCCATATCTTCAAGGGAGAGGTCGTGGATGTCGCCTTCACCTCGAGGTCCCTCCTCTTCTTGCACAATGTTTTTTCTTTTCTTTCTCAAGGGAAGCTTGTGGGAAATTTCAATTTTTCCTAAAGGAGGGTTCTTATCTCCTCCTTCGCCTCAAGAATTGTGGTTTACTTTCTTAATGTGGTGGGTCGTTGGAGCGTTGCTCCAAGATGTTGTACTCTTTGGAGTGATAGTCGGGGATTGGGCACTCTTCTCACCTAGACCTTTTCCTCTCTGCTTGTACGATTCATTTCTATTGAGTATCGTTTCCAGGTCACCAGTGTCACGAGCGAGAGTGCCTAAGAAATTATCTCCATCTTCATTCATAATAGCATTAATGAAATAATTGTTGAAACCAACAACCAATAGATGTTCTACAAAAATTCCGCTAGGGTCGAACCCTTTTACTCAACATATTTTAGATTCAGGTTGTGGAAGTGGCCTGTGAATTCATCAATCTTGTTCATATTTCTAAATATGAAGTCCCCAACTTTCCAAGGTAGAGGTATGAATTTCTTTTTTCTCTTTTCATGGAAAAAATGCAACCAGTAGTTGTACTGCCTTGCTATTTTAGCAACAAACATTTTTTCAAATATGTGGCACAGAAGGAAGGAAGGATTTGCTTGGAACCAAAAATAATTATAACGTTATAATTCTCCATTTGTTCCAGTGTCCCCTTCCTATCCAGGAACTTTCTCTCCTAGTCAGGCATTTGGGGAGTGTCCTTTCCAAACAACAAGCCTTTAAAAACAGAGACAAAATCGTTAAAAAATTCATAAAAATGTTGGGAGGCCTTGTGCCTCTATAATGTTTGATACCAGAAGGTTATCGGGTTGAATTCACAGTTTATCTTATTACACACAAATAATCATGAGAAATGACACCAATGAAATATCGTGAAAACCAAATAAGATGACATAAATAATTTATTTTCCTTCTTGTATTGCTACAATTGGGAAGATATTTCAATGGAAATCAACTTACCCCAATCAAATATGGCTTGTTCTTTGACCATAAAATATAGAATTTAAAGAATCATATGGGAGATGTTGGTTGTAGTTTATTGTATTGTTATCCTTGTGAAAAGCCATGCAATTTCCCATAAGGGATTTTTAAATGAGCCAACCTGCAATCTCGTGATGTCCTCGGGGACGGTCGTTGGGTTCTCTAGAAATTCAGATAATAGGTCCAATCCATTGTTATGCTTCTTTAAGAACTCCCTGCAATCTTCTCCCTTGAAGGTAAGCATTGGCTCGAGAAGTCTCAACATCTTACAGAATACATGAGGCGATAGGGAGACAGGGGAATGGTCCCGCAACTGAATAGTCCACTGGCTTGGAATATATCTATCGACGCACCAGGTGACCAACTCCTTACAGTCAAAGACTTTTGGGACACAACCTGTGTGTGCAATTCTAGATTTCCATATTACTTCCTTCTGGGCAGAAGGGGATGAGTAGTAGGAATATGCTTTGGACCAATGAAAACTCTGGTCCTCGCGCCCGAAAATATTCAACGTTTCTCCACGGAACTATTTTCAATTTGTTACCATAAGTTGATGAGAATGTTCCCTTGCTCCAGATTATGTTTAAAATGAATGTTGGAGGGGGATAATATAATCCTCTGTAAATCTTGTTTAACATGTTTTAATAAGAGATCTCCTCGAGCCTTTCGCTTATTAATGACCATCCTTTCGAACCTGTATGGTGATTTATTGGCATTCAAAGCATAGTAAATTGCATTTGGAAAAGTGCGAGGGTGGCAGGGAGGGACAGAAGTGAAATATGATTTGAAACTTTTGTGAACCCAGGAACCCGCGAGTCCACGACAGTAAAAGGTGCAAAGTTGGCTAAGTATAGAATGGCATGATAGTCGAACGGACTCATCATAGACAAAATGAGACTTTGAACTTCGGGGAGTACTAGGATCAAAATGTAGATCATGGAAAAGTTTGGTGAAAGATGTATATCACAGAACATGGGAGCATGAGAGTTCGATCCCGCGCGCCAACCCAGTAATTTGCGATCGTAAAATCGACTAAGTATGGAATAGCACGGTGGTCAATCAGACTCGTGATGTGAACTTATAGATGGAGGTGAGGAATCGTAAGTCCGCCAACCCAGGAACCCATTGTCTAAAAAAATGTGAATAAGTGTAGAACTAGAAAGGGATAGTAGAAGGGAAAGAAGAAAAGGGAAAAACAGGTAAGTATAGAAGAGGGANTAGGGAGACAGAGGAATGGTCCCGCAACTGAATAGTCCGCTGGCTTGGAATATATCTATCGACGCACCAGGTGACCAACTCCTTACAGTCAAAGACTTTTGGGACACAACCTATGTGTGCAATTCCAAATTTCCATATTACTTCCTTCTGGGCAGAAGGGGATGAGTAGTAGGAATACGCTTTGGACCACTGAAAACTCTGGTCCTCGCGCCCGAAAATATTCAACGTTTCTCCACGGAACTATTTTCGATTTGTTACCATAAGTTGATGAGAATGTTCTTTTGCTCCAAATTATGTTTAAAATGAATGTTGGAGGGGGATAATATAATCCTCTGTAAATCTTGTTTAACGTGTTTTAATAGGAGATCTCCTCGAGCCTTTCGCTTATTAATGACCATCCTTTCGAACCTATATGGTGATTTATTGGCATTCAAAGCATAGTAAATTGCATTGGGAAAAGTGCGAGGGTGGCAGGGAGGGACAGAAGTGAAATATGATTTGAAACTTTTGTGAACCCAGGAACCCGTGAGTCCACGACAGTAAAAGGTGCAAAATTGGCTAAGTATAGAATGGCATGATAGTCGAACGGACTCATCATAGACAGAATGAGACTTTGAACTTCGGGGAGTACTAGGATCAAAATGTAGATCGTGGAAAAGTTTGGTGAAATATGTATATCACAAAACATGGGAGCATGAGAGTTCAATCCCGCGCGCCAACCCAGGAATCTGCGATCGTGAAATCGGCTAAGTATGGAATAGCACGGTGGTCGATCAGACTCGTGATGTGAACTTATAGATGGAGGTGAGGAATCGTAAGTCCGCCAACCCAGGAACCCATTGTCTAAAAAAATGTGAATAAGTGTATAACTAGAAAGGGATAGTAGAAGGGAAAGAAGAAAAGGGAAAAACAGGTAAGTATAGAAGAGGGAAAATAAAGGGAGAAAATAATTTGGGAAAATAGAGAAGGGGAGGGAAATTTCAGAAGCGGGAAAATGAGCTCAACAATAGGCCCCAACTATGGGATGATAACCCCCTTGTGGGTTGTCAAGGATCCAAAATATCTCATGACCAGGTGCTTCCGCCCATTGGGCCATGGAGTCAGATTAAGATTATACAAACTAAAAATAAAATTATGTACAATGAGAATGAAAAAGTTCTAGGAAAAGAAACCTTTCAAATGTTTCTCGTTGAAAGTTATCATTAAACTTTTTCCTTTCATGTCTTGGAGCATATATGAGTTAAATCCCAATATATTTTCGAAGACATTGGGTCTGATCCAGAGTGCTTCAAACTTTTTATGCATGGATGGCTTCTCCTTGGCTTTGTTCCAAAGTAGTACCAGCTCTCCCTTCTGAAAGTTATTCATAGTTGTGCTTTGCTCAAAATATCTCTTGACGCTCTGCTACCTCTGAGAAGTTTGATTCATGGCTTTGCTTCGTTCCTCTTCCAACTTCAACAACTGATTGATTCTTTTTTGGATAGGTGAAGTGTCTTTTGTATCCTCAGTATTAACCACAGAGATCAATGCATTAATCTTGAGGCTAATCGACATTTTTGCCTCTTTCCCATAAACCAATAGATACAGAGATATCCTAGTGCTATCCTTCGAGGTTGTCCTGCTTGCCCATAATGCCTATGTAAACTTCATATGCCAATTCATGTGGTTGCTATCAATTGTTTTCTTCAGTATCTACATAAGTGTTTTGTTCATGGATTCAACAAGGCCATTTAATTGTGGATAATAATTCAATGATTGACCCATGATGATCCCATATTGTCCACAAAACTCCTTGAACTTTGACCCAATGAAAATCGAATCATTGTCTGTGATAAATTTATCAGGGACACCAAATATCGACAGAATGTTGTCCTTGAGGAATCTAATCAATTCTTCGGCATCATCCTTCTTTAGCGCCACCGCTTCTGGCAATTTTGTGAAATAATCAGTAGTTTTCAGAATGTACATATGCCCCTTGCTAGATTTAGGATTAATCGGCCTAACAACATCAATTTCCCACTAGGAAAATGATTGTTCTACCATAATCGACTGCAAAGGCATCACAAATTTCTTCATTTTTCATGAAAATTGTTGACATGATAGACATCTCCTTATTGTGGGATATGAATCCCTGAAGATTGACGGCCAGTAAAATCTTGCTCTGATTATTTTGTGGGTGGTTGTAGTAGGTGAAAAGTGTCCACTGCATATTCCCTCATGGAATTCTTTGATCATTCCTTGGGCTTGATTCTCATCGACGCATCTCAGCAGTATGTAATCAAAATTTCTTCTAAAAAGTATGTCAGCAATCAGCACATATTGGTTCGCCTTCATCTTGAGTCTCCTTTTCTCCTTAGGATTCATTGTGATAGGGAATTGCCCGGATCTTAATTATAATATGATTTCTTCATACCATTATGAATCATCTAATGGTTCTTTGACTAAGATTGAAAGCATCTCATCGACCGAATCCCCATTCGCAATAAGATTTCATAAACCTTGTCCTTTGATTTCCTTCAAAGGTTTAATATCGATATCATACTCTTGAATTTTTGCTAACCAGTTAGCCCATTTCCCTTCTCTCAACTGTTGATTTAGAAGCATCTTGACTGGTGATGAGGGAACATAAGCTATAACATGGGAATTTAATATATACATCTGAAAGTGTGCCACAACTTTTACAAGATCCAAAACTTGCTTCTCGAGTTTTGAATATCCCAACTCATCGTCGTGTAGGGTTTTTCTCATAAAACTTATAGAGATTTCTTCTACGTTGTTATTTTTCTGAGGGAGGATGGATGCAACGACTACCTATGTAGAAAATGAATAGATAATAAAATCTATCTGAAATTCTGGACTAATGAGGATGGGAGGAGTGGTGATTTCCCCTTTGATATTGTTGAACCCTTCCTGAGTATATGTTTCCCACTCGAATCTCTACTCCCTTTTGAGAAACAAATTGATAGGTTTTATGATGCTTGCGTAATCAGGGACAAATATTCAAACAAAAATGATTTTCTCAAAGAATGACTGGACTCCCTTCTTAGACGTCGGGGGGTTGAGCTCATTAATTTCTTTAACTCTTTCCAGGTCTATGTAAATCCCTTCCTTGCATACAATATGGCACAACAACTTTCCTTGAGTCACAATGAACAAGCATTTCTTTGGGTTCAGAGAAACATTGTATAATCTACATCTTTCAAAAACCTTTTTTAAATGATGGATGTGATCCTCCCTTTTGTTTGAATGCACTGACAAGTCATATTGATAGTCTGCCATAAACTTTCATATGAATCTGTTGAACACATGATTCATTTCCCTTTGGAATGTGGCTCCAACATTCTTCAAACCGAAGGGCATTCTAGCATATGCATATGTCTCCCATGATGTGATAAATGTTGTCTTTTCTCTATCTTCCTCAACTACTAAAACCTGATTATATCCAGAGAAACCATCCAACATAGACATGCAGGCCGATCCAATAACTTTTTGTAGCAGAAAATCCATGATGGACAATGGAAAATTGTCTTTTATGCTTGCTTTATTAAGATCTCTGAAGTCAATGCACATTCATCTTTCCCCGGTCTTCTTCCTGAAAATCACTGGATTTGAAAGCCAGTTTGAATGTATGATGGGATAAATTATCCCTTCCTTCTTCAACTTCTCCAATTCAATATTTACTAGAGGTTTCAGCTTGGGATTCATCATTCTTATTTTTTGTTTCATTGGTTTAGCTTCTTCCCTCAAAGGAATGATATATTGGAATAACATTTTATCATAGGCCTTCAAATCATCATAGGTCCAAGTGAACACATAAATATATTATTTGAATAAGGAAACATGTTGATCAACCTCATCGGGGGTGCAATCAGCTCCCAAATTGACATATTTTGGGGCCTGGTTTGTTCCAATATTGAATTTTCTTGTCTCTTGCACCTTTCGAACTGAAACTTATTCAAGAAGGTTCTTGGCATGATTGTATTTTGTAAACAAATATTCAACTTGTATACAGTCTTTCAAGATGACAATCGAGCTATCGTCTTCCTCATCATCATCATTTAACAAAAAATTCTCCAATTGTTCATCATTCTCAAATACTTGTAAGTACTCAATATTATCAAGCACGGCTGGTCGAAAATCTCTTTCTACCTGGAAAGAGATTTTTCTTAGGACATCGTCTGGGTTTGATAATGGCATCGCCAAGTCTAGTGAATTAGCCTTGTGATTCTTGTCCTTTGGAATGAAAGCGATGTTGAAAGAGATGAAGGATTCCATTAGTTCATTAACTCTTTTGAAATACAACTTAAGTCTTTCCTTTTTTATTTTGTACTTTTGGGTAACCTGATTGATGACCAACTCTAAATATCCAGTCACAATGAGAGGTTCTATTTTCATTTTTTGTGTGAGGATCATCCCCTAGATCAAAGATTTGTATTCTACCTCATTATTCATGCATGGAAACTCCAGTCTTACAACATGGGGCTGTGTCGTCTTATCTAGGCTTATGAGAACAATTCCAATTTCATTCCCAGATTTAGAACAGACTCCATCGAATGACATTATCCAGTAGCCTTCAAACAAACATTTTGGGCCTTCCAAACCTTGAACTTGTTCTAGGATTTCATTGTTCTCCGTCTCCAAGATAGCATAGTTTTCAATATTGGCATCTATGTAATCTTCCATTAATTCATTATCCTTCTTCTTGCAGGAGAATGGTTTTATGGGTTCACGAGGTACTTTAATCATTGCTCCCTCCTTTCCTAGTAGCATCATACAACTTCCATCGGTCATTATATATCCACCGATCATGGAGGTCCAATCTCTTCCGAGCACAACCCCATATGATGTAGGCGGGTCTACCATGATAATATTAAAAACTGTGATAATATGGGGGGTTGTTGTAATCCAAGCATAGAAATCCTTGATTTCTCTATACGCCGACACTTTTCTAGAATCGATTGAATCGATTACATATATGCTCTCACCGGTTTCATAATACTTAGTGAAACTCATGCCCAATTCTTCCATGACCGCAAGTGGCATTATATTATTTGTCACACTAGTATCAACTCAACAATTATGTAATGCAACATCATGGTTTTCAATTGAAATGTAGAAGGGAGAAATTTTACCTATCAGCTTAGTAGTCAACGGGCTCTGGATTTGTTTTGGAGTGGTAATGACAACTTCAGTTATTTCTAATGGATCATCCAACAAATTTAAGATGTTTTGCCTCTGTTGAGGAATATTTACCACTTCCATAAAAGGCAAATTTATCCTCAACTTACTTAAGTCTTCCACAGCATTATATGTCATTTGAGTGGATCTTGAATCCATGTGTGGCCTTTTGGTTCCATCTGTCACTTTCTCATTCGACACTTTTTCATTTGCTTCTTCATTTTCTTTTTCTTTTTCTTTTTCTTTGTTAGAGTCACCTTTATTATTTGGTCTATTTACAAACCCTCTTGTTTGGGCGATGTTTTCTTGTGAGTTAGGATCATTTTCGGCCTCTCCAAATATACACATGGGCATCTTGCATCCATCCATCTACAGTGTCTCGGAGCTTTAATTAGGTAAGTAATAACCTTCTTTCTCAATCAATAGCTCATCATAGACATCATCCAGAACAACTATGTTTGGAATAGGCTGTCTAGGAACCCTTGGTCTCCCTGGGTCGTCAGTATTCTCGAACCTGACTCTTCTCTCGGGGGGAGGGTTCCTCCTTTGTCTAGGAATCAACATTCTTGGGTTTGGCATGTAATTATCTCCCCTTCTTAGCCTAGTTATTCCGTTCTACATATGTTTGATGGTTCTATTCATCTGTGCAATTTCAATTCTTTGCTTTGTTTCCCAAGTTGCCACATGATCAACTTTTACGTCAGGTATGGTTCCTTTAAAAAATCCTCCTCCCGTCATTTGATTATGAGTCTCCTGAGGTTTGAATTCTTCGTTATTTCTCGAGCTGGAATCTCCTTGATTATAAATATTCAATCCTCCCATATGCCTTTATAATCTTCACAATATAATGTCGTGGTAAACACCCATTTCAATCATAATTTCTTCAATCTCAATGTCCTTAGTCATTGCTTCCTCCAAAGTATCGATTTGGGATGTTCTGATGTCATATTTTACATTCAGGGGCATTGCATTCTTATATCAACTGAGAATGACTAGGTAATTTGTTCTTTTGTCTTCTGGGATTCTAACTCAAGGTCTTATTAAACCTGAGATTAAAATCTCGTATCCTTTCATTCTTCCTCAACCAAATCTGGGTGAAGTCTATGAGGAGGGTATGGTAGGCGATTGGAGGGGAAAACATAGTTAGGAACATAGCTTCGAGGTCATTATACGAGCGAATGGATCTACTGGGCAACATTGTATACCATTCATAATCTCTTTCTGATAAAGTTTGCAGAAACAACCTCCCCATGACATCATCATATTCAACTCGATGAAAGTCGCAAATGTCGATAAATAAATGTAGATGCCTCTTTGCATAGATTGTCTCGTCTCCTTTGCTTCAATGATGATCTTAGGATTTTCTTTCAACAATTTGAATGAAGAAAAGCATAAAGGTAAAGAATTCCCTTCAGTTGATTTAATACTTTCTACTTTGTAACTGTGATATGTAGGATGATTACTCTCATTACACTACTGAAAAGGAACATTTTCTGATAGAGAACATGCAGTTGGTTGTTCTAGGGAGTCAACATCATAATCATCGTCATATTCATCATATATAGGAAAATCAGCAACATATGCAATGTCATCTAACAAGAACAAACTTGGAATATCAACATGTTCTTTGATAAACTAATTTGCAAATTCATCTTCTTGACAGTCTACAAATGAATCTGTTATCTCCTCAAATAAATTGGTGGATTTTTTTCTTTTTGAGGTGATAGGTTGTGATCTAAATTTTATTTCTAAATTTTTGTAAGTAGGATAGAGAGTCTGTATTTTGAAAACAATCTCAAAAGAAAGTTTGGATTTGGTTTGGTCAAGAAAATGTCCGAATATCAGGTTTCGGTGGTTTAGGCGAGCCTCCAATGTGCTCATTAACCACCGAAAGCTTTTCTTCTCGGTGGTTGAAGGGTCGAAGCAAAAAAGCGATTAACCACCAAAAGTGTTTCAATGGTTAAAATGGAAAGCCCATGCTTTCGCACGAGCCAACTGTCAAGTGGGCGCAATGATTAAAACATAACCGTCGAAAAGCTCGCCATGATGGAGGGTATGCATGTTCGTGGTGTCTATCCAGAAAAGTTCGAAGCTCCTATGTCCTTTCAATCACATTGATCATTTCAAAATCCAAACATGGTGGGGATCTGTATCTGTGATTTCACAGAACCTCCCTCCATTTCAGTGGCGAGTACTCAAGCCATTATGATCTTGATACTCTTTTAGAAAACCTTGTTGAGTCATCATGAATCCCGAAAATTGTTGAGACAACTGTGAAGTTCGCGATTTCATCAGTCAATCATATTCTCAGAGATATTCATCCCCTTTCCTCTGGTGATTGTCAAGGCGCCATCAAAATCCAAGCGAGCGTTCTCGAGTCAAGTAAACCAGTCTGATCATCAGGTAAGCTTAGAAACTATCCTCTGTCAGTTTCCAAAAATGAATTTGCCACTGAAAATCTAAAGTTTCGGCACATTCTCAGTCGAATTGTCGCCCAAAACTGGGTCAGTTTCTGAACTCGATCATCTTAATGTTATGTTACTCTGTTCCACCGGTTTTCCATAAAATATTTTTGTTGTGTTCATAGTTCCCAAAGTCAGTGTCTCCTCGGATGTCTAGTTCCCATAATTTCAGGCACAATCAGCATCAACCCATGACGAAAGCAGGGCCAGCCTTGAGATCTGAGGTGGATGGCGTTTGGTATTTAGAAGCCCATCCGGAGGTTGTAGAATTTTTCAGACAGACTGGAGTTTTTGCATACTGTGAGAAATTAACAAGATTTCACCAACAGGTGGTCGAATCTTTTGCTCTTTCCTATGATGGAAGGACTGCTAAAGTTGGCAAGGAGGAGACTATCATCGACGAAGCAGCCATTGCTGAGTACACGGGATTACCCAGAATGGGAGAGTGTTGGTTTAAAACCACCACACCTTCAAACAGCGAGTTCAGGTCCTATTTTCTACCGGTGCATAAAGATTTAACCTGGAAGAAGGACATCCCAATGTCTTATTTGGAACCCAGATGGCAGTCCCTGTTGAAGGCAATTTTGGTGTATATCACTTGTGAGGGGCGCTACAACAGGGTAATGTTTTACCATTTTAAACTTTTGAATCATTTCATAGGTAGAGGACCAATAAACCTGCCTTACTTCTTTCATAAAACCCTGACAAAGATGGCAAGACAAGTGAAAACCCAGCCTGTTAAAGTTGTCAGCAGATTATCACATCAAGGGTTGATTACTCTTCTTGTGGTAGAGACTCAAGAGAACATATAGATTGAACAGAGTGCAGATTATTCTTCAAATCCACCTTCACCAAAGCTTGCAGAGGCCCATAAGCAACCAGAAGCAGAAACCTCCTCAAGTAATCCCAAAACAGCTAGAGCATG
>JZKD02S1985458.1:11233-29035 GCA_000966675.3 Picea glauca
AAAAAAAACTCTTTTCACACAAGAAAAAAATTTCGCTTCTTGATGACAACAAGGGTTAGATCTCGGTTAGCTTACCCGGAAGATGCACCTTTTCCTATCTCTTTCTGATTTGCCGAGATCGCACAGGGCATGGGGCAAAGAGAATACACAAATCTAAAAGAGTAGCAACCCAGAAAAAATAAAAAAAAATCGAAATAAAACCAAAATACTACTATGCAAAAAAATTTAAAATGCGTATTCAAGCTTTATACCTCCAGATCTGACTGTAATGGCCGTATCTTGGGAAAACGGAAACCTTTTCGAGTGAAACGAAAAGTGTTCCTAACTAAAACGAGCGCTCTGGGTGTAATGGAACAGTCCTCTCAGCCCATAAATGTACGTAAATGACAGAAAATGGAGATGAGAAAACTTGGTTTCACGATCTTGATCTACAACAGGAGCAGGTCTTCAAAAAGGATTTGATACCATGTTCGGCAACACAGGTATTCCAACATAGGACGAACACCTTAAGTAACCACTCACATAACCAGATCAAAGATCAACACACCGATGTTTTCACATTGTAAAACCCCTATGGGGAAACATCCATGACCCCAACCAACGCGGCCACTTGGAGCAATTTATTAATGCAAAGAAAAAGATTACAAAGAGATTTTACAAGAGAGTTTCTCACAATCGATCATCGACAAATGACCCTCCATGCTCTTTAAATAGAGATCATGGACCAATCGGGTGTTAAGCCACGGATCAATGGTCGTTAAGATCGAGGAGAGTATGAACCGCCAGATCAGTCTATGTTGGGAACATATCGTGACCGTTGGATTTCCTAACTACAAATGCATACTAATGCATACTAAAGAAACACACTAGAAAACACACTTTTACCTAACGAAACAATAGAACAAGTAGATATTACTAACTCCTAAGTGTCTAAATATCCTAACAAGCTCCTTGGGATCAATATGATAAAATGGATAAATTTCTTCTTGACAAAGACTTTTCTATATCTCATTATGACCCCAATGTCTATACCAAGAAAGTAGGAGTCCATCTCATAATACTTCTTCTGTATGTTATGACCAATTGAATATGGCTTGCAAGCCGAAAATGGCACAACCATCAAATTAGGCTCGCAATCCAATAGATTTTCATCAAACTTAACATCTCTTCTAATAATTATTTCATTGGGATGAGGTTGAAGAAGTTTGTAACCTTTGAAATCTTCAACATCCAACAAAAATTCACCTCTCACTTTTAGGATGTAATGCTTTCCTTCTCATTAGGAATGTGAGCCCATGCTTTACTACCAAACACATGGAAGTGGCTTACATATGATTTAATTTTACTCCATGCTTCTTCCAATTTATATTTTTTAAATCCTTTAAATTTAGTATGTTAATGAGGTACGTTAAATATAGTACCTACCTATATATTATTAATTCATTGGACTTATATTTTTAACAATTAGTTTCCCCCAAGTTCTAGAGAAGTTGGTGAGGGAGTTTGTTGTTAAGGCACTCCATAAGTGAAAGTCATCGGTTTGAAACCACTGGGACACCACAAAATCCAGCCATGTTAAGGGTTGGTGCAGTCCAAGCCGAATGCGATCCCGGGGTGAATTTGATGACTTATATGCCCATGGGTCGTGGCATATCAGTCACAGGTCAATCCCTCGTGAGTCACATGGTTCAGATTACCAAAAACAAAAAACAATTAGCTATGTTTGTTTCATTATCCATCTCCAAGAGTTTAATTTTGTTTTTGGAATATACATTTCTTCTTGAAGCTAGTAATAATGGAAAGATTATTTTGATCTTCTAACTTAATGTTGGTGGTTTTTTTGTAGTAAAATAAATTTTCTTATTCTCAATATCATTGTGTTACCATAATTTCTCTTTAAATTTAGTTATGTTAGTGGTATTAATAGTGTTGTTCTTTTTTTTAACCAAGACTTAACTTGTGTGTGTGTAACTGTACCGAGTCGTAGAAATCCACATGTACATTTACTATTTTTAAGCCTCCCCAGACAAAAAAAAAATTAATACATAATTCTAAAGGTAAAAATATACACATCGAAACAGAGTTCCAAGTGCTTCTTGCTTAGTTGACATATTGACCCAAAATACATTTCACCCTATAAAACATTCAAACTAAGAAAATATTACACATTGTCATGTTCCTCTTTCTCCTCGCCATTGAACTAGCTACCTGCACCCTCTATGTCCATAGCATCCATATTTTAGAAGACAATCTCTACCTCATTTCCTTGTCCATCAACAAATATTTGAGTTCCCTGATTGTTAGAGGCTAGAGAGAGACTCTTCATTCTTTGTGAAGCAATTAATGCTTGCAATCTGCCACATTCAACTTCCAGTGTATCAATCCTACATTTCTATGAAAGGAGGAGACTCTATCGATTTTCACATTAAGAGGTCCAAAATTATTCTAAATCTACAACCTTGGTGGAGAGTGTCAAAATGACACTACTATTTTCATTATTAACCTCCTCATGTCGGTGTAAAACCTTTTTAATCTCTCAGAGGTCAGCGTTATCCATCACAACCCAATTAATCTTCATATCAAACAATTTTATTACTCTGCTCACAAACCCACAATGAAACAAGACCAACGATACCATGGTTTTGGAAAATTCCTATACCATACCTTCCCATTTGTAGCAGATAAAAGCAGTGTAATAAAAGGAAATACACTAGACAAACGAAAGAAAATGATTACATGTAGTAGAACAAAGAACCCCAAGACCAAACTCCTATGTCTACCTTTGAACACCCCAGTAGTGGTCCAGTGTGCCCCATTTCCTTGCCCCTCCACTCATCCAAAAAATCTCTACTTGTTGGTCTGGACCTCTAATCCTCCATACTTCCATTATAAACCGAAAATCCTAAAAAACCCTCAGCAACAATATCCCAAATTGTTAATCCCTACTCATTGTCAATGCTTAAAGTACCACAAGTGAAGCCCACCAGAGTAAATGGGCTCTTGGGGTCTCTCTCTTAAGTTCACTCCTCTCTAGTTTCCTTGTATGTGCAACCTCATGGCACCTTCTATGGAATTGACACACAATTAAATATATTAAATGGATAATTAAGTTGGTATTTTGACCTGACATCATCAAATTAGGACATGACTCGCTAATCCTTGCAATGATGATTTGAAGCTTGATCCCTCCAAGATTAGATTGCTTGATGATTTCCTTGATAATGATCAAAGAGTCCCAAAAAAACCATCAAATCCCTTATCCCGAGCTTTTTGGCTAGATTGAGCCCATAACACAACACGTAATATTTCACTTGATTGTTTGATACTTCTCATAAGCCCCAAGCATAATGCTCGATCTTTTTCTTTTCCCCTTGGAATCCCGAAAAATCCCACCTGCTCCTCCCAACCCTAGCCGTGTTAATAGTGTTGATAATTGAAGGGCATCAATTTTCATTATTATCCAATAATGAAGCCAAAGAAATATCATCTCTCTCTTGATCCTTGATTGACTTAAATACTTATGTTTATATTTAAGGGTGTTTAATAAAACCTCTCCCTTTTTATGTTTGTCACCTTATTCTCATAAGAACTTGATCATAATCGTAAGAACTTGATCATAACCTTACCTTAGATGAGTGGAAGACTAACTTTTAAATAAATATATACTATTTTTAGATTATTTATTATAAAAATAAAAATGAATTTATCTAATTTTCTTGTGTTTTTTTTCAAATATTATAACTCCAACTTTACATATTATGACTCCAACTTCACAACCATATGAATTAAACTTATCAAAATATACTTTTCAATTAACACTGTTATTTTTTTCAACATTACAATTCAAATTTAATTTCTAATAAAAAATGTTGTTATAAATAAAAATAAAATATATGACATCACTAAATTAATAAAAAATAATTGAATTTATAAAAAGATTTATTATTACAAATAAAAATAAAATATATAGCATAACTAAATTAATAACAAATGTGTTTACTTATCACTATTTAGAGGCATCCCAAACCTAATAAAAACTATTTAATTACCAGATAAAGAATTTGGTTATAAAAAGTTAAATAATAAAACTATATAATAATTAAACATTTTTAAGGAGATTAAAGAATTTGGTTATAAAAAGATAAATAATTAAACTATATAATAATTAAACATTCTTAAGGAGATTTTATTTATGCGATAAAGGAGATGTGTTAAATAAAAATAATTAAGGAGATTTTATTATTTTATAAAATAAATTATTATGAAAAGAGATTTTATTTATTTTATAAAAAAAATTATTATGAAAGGAAATATGTTAAATAAAAATGATGTGTATATAGGTTTTAGTTTAACATTCACTTTTGAAATTAGAATGTTGTATGTTAAATTATTTATAAAAGTTATAATAATTATGTAAAAAAAAAAAATTAATGTATTTTAAATGCTAACAATTTGAAAATTCATGGGTATGCACATTTTTCTTTATATTAATGTCATTGCAACTAAGATCAATTATTTTGTCTTATTTTAAAATAGGATGGTATTTGACTAGGCTGCCATTTTGGTTTTGATACAATATTCATTCAACTTTAGCTCTATTCTATTTTACTAATATTCACGGTGACTCACTATTTTGAAATTATTAATTTTTTTCTACTCTATGAATTTTGTAATTGTTATTTTTTTTTATTATTTTTTTTCTAAAATCAATTTTGATTAACTATATATGGAAAGAAAAGAAAAAACTATGGATTATTGCAATTACTAATAAACTTTAACCAAGAAAGCTAACACTTAGGATCAAACCTTTAACATATATTGTTACTATGTCCAAAAATTTGCAATCAAAACATATAATTATCATGACCATGAATTTGCAATCAAAACATCTCAATGTTTGCAATGTAATTAGTGCTATAAAAAAGGCCAAAACTAGGCTCTTCAAATAGGAAACACATGTATATGTCATTAGAATGGTTAAGCTCCCAATTTTCATTAGTTATCCCTGCATCCAACTACACCCACTTCATGGTACAGAGATTGAATCAGTCGTCCATATTATTGTTAAAAAGATTGCAACCTGTCAGAGAGGTAGAAAGCAACTCCTAAAATATATTAGAAGATAACAGATGTGGAAATAGAAAAAACAGACTCATCCAAAAAAGAGATATCAAACCAGAGTGAATATAACAAGGATATTGCACAGTGAAATGTCTAGACTGAATGTTATTAGAAAACTAGGAAGGATTTGAACCACCGACAATGCATTAAACTTCTTTAACTAGGGAATCAGGTCCTCCACATCGAGGACCAGGAGAAACATCTACCTGACCAAAATTAGGGTTTCTAGGTACAGAGGTGTGAGAATTGGGAATTGTTGTTGGCATTAATGATACAAGTGAGGCATTGGAAAAGCGTCATGAACTCCCAGGATTCGGTGTGTACGACTTCAGGAGAGTGTGTATATGATCACCCACTGCTTGGCGGGTACTAGCAGCTGTGACTTCCGGATGTTGTGAGAGTTCCTGCAGATCTTTAGTGGCACATGAGCTCTACTAATTTAATTCCAATTTCCACTAGATGGGCCAATCCAATTAATGAGAAGACTGATTGTTAACGACTCTTTCGCAGAGTGGGGACCAAACAACCCAATATTCAACGAAAACTAACTATACATACCAATCGCAGAAACAAGGCATGCTCCCTAGGATATACAAATACTAAATTTTCTAACTTAATGTTGGTGGTTTTTTTTAAGTAAAACAATTTTTCTTATTCTCAATATCATTGTTGCAACATACTTTCTCTTTAAATTTAGTTATGTTAGTAGTATTAATAGTGTTGTTATTAACTTGTGTGTGTAACACTGTCGAGTCTTAGAAATCCACATCTACATTTATTATTTTTGGGCCTCCCGAGACAAAAAAAATTCTAATACATAATTCTAAAGGTAAAAATATACACATCAAATAGAGTTCCAAGTGCTTCTTGCTTAGTTGACATATTGACCCAAAATACATTTCACCCTATAAAACATTCAAACTAAGAAAATATTACACGTTGTTGTGTTCCTCTTTCTCCTCACCATTGAACTAGCTACCTGCACCCTCTATGTCCATAGGATCCATATTTTAGAAGATGGTCTCTATCTCATTTCCTTATCCAACAACAAATATTTGAGTTCCCTGATTGTTAGAGGATAGAGAGAGGCTCTCCATTCTTTGAGAAGCAATTAATGCTTGCAATCTGCCACATTCAACTTCCAGTGTATCAATCCTACATATCTATGAAAGAAGGAGACTCGATCGATTTACACATTAAGAGGTCCAAACTTGTTCTAAATATACAACCTTGGTGGAGAGTGTCAAAATGGCACTACTATTTCCCTAATTAGCCTCCTCATGCCAACGTAAAACCTTTTTAATTTCTCAGAGGTTGGCACTATCCATCAAATCCCAGTTAATCTTCCTATCAAATAGTTCTATCCCTATGCTCACAAACCCACAACAAAACAAGACCAATGATACCCTGGTTTTGGCAAATCCCTAGACCATACCTTCCCCTTTGCAAAAGATAAAAGCAGTGGAATAAAAGGAAATACACTAGACAAATGAAAGAAAATGATTACATGTAGTAGAACAAAGAACCACAAGACCAAACTCCTATGTCTACCTTTGAACACCCCTGTAGCGGTCCAATGTGCCCCAGTTCCTTTCCCCTCCACTCATCCAAAAAATATCTACTCGTCGGTCTGGACCTCTAATCCTCCATACTTCCATTATGAACCAAAAATCCTGAAAAAACCCTCAACAACAATATCCCAAATTTCTAATCCCTACTCATTCTTAATTCTTAAAGTACCACAAGTGAATCCCACCAGAGTAAATGGGCTCCTAGGGTTGCTCTCTTAAGTTCACTCCTCCCTAGTTTCCTGGTATATGCAACCTCATGGCACCTTATATGGAATTGACACGCAATTAAATATATTAAATGGATAATTAAGTTGGCATTTTGACCTGACATCATAGCTTAGGGGATAGTGTCCAAATCCCATGCATCTACTTCACCATTCAAATATCTTTGAATATGGTATAGGTCATCTCTATCAAACTAGAACATGACTCCCTAATACTTGTAATGATGCTTTGAAGCTTTATCCCTCCAAGATTAGATTGCTTTATGATTGCCTTGATAATGATCAAAGAGTCCCAAAAAACCATCAAATCCCTTATCTTGATATTTGTGGCTGGATTGAGCCCATAGCACAACACGTAAGATTTTGCTTGATTGTTCGATACGTCTTCTAAGACCCAAGCATAATGCTCGATCTTTTTATTCCCCCCCTTGGAATCCTGAAGAATCCCAGCGGATCCTCCCAACCCTAGCAGTATCAATAGTGTTGACAATTAAAGGACATTAATTTTCATTATTAGCCAATAATGGAGCCAAAGAAATACCATCTCTCTTGATTCTTGATTGACTTAAATACTTATGTTTATGTTTAAGGGTGTTTAATAGAACCTCTCCATATTTATGTTAGTCACCTTATTCTCGTAAGAACTTGATCATAACCTTATCTTAGATGAGTGGAAGACTAAATTTTAAATAAAGATATATTTCTTTTAGATTATTTATTATAAAAATAAATTGAATTTATCCAATTTTCTTGTGTGTTTTTTTTCAAATATTATAACTCCGACTTTACATATTATAACTCCAACTTCACTGTAATGTTCCCAACCACCCAACAGGCCGGGCAATGCCACAAAGGAAACATCTTTCTGCTCTTATACCATTTGTTGTAACATCCTCGACCACCAACGGTCGGGCCAGGCTATTCATAGAAACAACAATTATCATATAAATATAAATATAAACATAAACATACAACATATTTTTTTCATACATAGATTAATGTGGAAATAATAGTAAGCCTACACATACAACATATACAGGCATTACTCATCAATTATAACACATGTACATATACACAACATGTAAATGAACATAAAATTGGTACTTATCTTTCAATAGAAGACCACCAACTGCATGCATACCTTCCACGAACCTCCCAGCCATAGACCACACTGCTCATCACTCTCAACAGTGGGTCACCTTCGATCTGGTACTAAAATCCACTCGGGTAAAGGGATTCCTAGGCTAGGTTGAGACAATGGGATGCTACGCAGTCAATCAGGAAGGATTCCCTCCTAAAATCCAACTTATACACACATCCTACAACCTCTCATTCCCCACATGCATGTCCCAGCCCAGGAAGTCTTCCCCTTCTCTGCTCAACAATCCTTCGACAGCCCCACTTCCCTTCCAGGGACTTAGCAATACACCGGACAAGAATTCTTGGAGCATTCTAGTTGTTGTTGGGCTCCCTCTAGGAGAAATCACTTCCCCAACAACATATCTCACCTAGAGAGATTTTCTCATAGGCCTGACAGCCTGCTTCTTCAATCCATGGGCCTGACAACCCGCCTCTTCAAGCCACAAGCATGGCAACCTACTTCTTCAAACCATAGGCCTAACAACCTGCTTCTCCATTCCAGCTTCTAAGTTAGTTCCAGTAAGGTGATGACAACATCAAGGCTCGGTAAAGAACAGATGATGGAAGCAAGACACACTTAGTTAAGGAATTGTGTGGGCTACAACAACCAACAATTAAGACATAATACAACTCAGGAAGTTATAGGGTGCGTCGGGCTTCACCAGTGATACACATGATAACTCGAGTATGACTGCAGGTTCCCAAGGTGCGTGCTTGCTCAGAGGTCAATGATGGAGAATGGGTTCAATGCGTGAATCTCGTGGTGAATCGGGTAATATGGCCGACTTGCAAGAATTGTGAGGGTCGTGAGGAACGCGAGATTAGTCCAGGGTGTGATGATGGGGAGCCACACGAGAATGGAAAAGGAACATGAGAATGGGAAGCGAACCCCAACGAGCTAGCTTTCCCAGCTATAACTTCATGTGCCCAGGTCGACACTTATTTTCATGAAGTTGCATGAGCTCCACTTAGCACTTGTTCCCTCTCCCAAGAACTTAGGACAACACCAATCATGTTCACCTTAGCCTTTAGGAAATAATAATAAAATATTATTCCCTTAGAGGTAAGCCCTTTAGCTTAGCTTCTAGGCCTAAACACTTAACCCCCTCCCTTACCCTACCTAGTGGAGATTTTAGTCCCCTATTCTCTTTTATCGTGGTCGTTCTACATGCAACGATGTATTTATATTAATGATATGAGTATTTACATATACAAAAATGGGCTCTTTGGCCTTTAGCATCTAGGCTCTCCGGCCTAATCATCATATAAGCCTCCTAGCTTATAATCACTTGTCTCACCAGCCTACAAAACATGTTGACAATTCATAATTAGAACTGGGGTTCTACCTGGGGATGTTACAATCCCCTCCCCTTATTGATGCACTGTCCTCGGTTCATTATATACCATGTACCATTCAAATTATTTTAAAATATACAAGATCTAGCTATTGGAATCTTGTTATCCATATGGTGCTCTAATTTCCAGCACCAATTCTGGTTTTCACACTGCAACTGGAATTCAATTGCTCTATTCCATAGAGTTTCTTCCGGAAATAATTCAGCTCACTATTCGATTTGACACACCCTCCTTATGGCAGCTATCATGCCATAAGCATCCTTGAGTTGCCTCCTCCTTGTTTCACTCTCCCTTCCATGCTTAGGCATCCCTTCACTGCTACACAATCCTTTAACGATCCATCTTTCCAAGGCTTTCACACACAAGGAGAGAGCTAACCCATTACCAGAACCCCACCAAGGTTCTACAATTATAGGGATTTAGTGTCCTCAACAGTAGTTGTTCTTTCCCAGCATTCCAACTTTGATCATTATTATCTCATCTGCATCACACATATGTAGTTATCATGAGAGAACATAAAAGAATTCATTTAGAAATCAAATTAATTTCATAAGGAATTCAACTTTTCCCAAAATATGAAATTCTTTTTCATAATTTTTTTTATTTTTTTTTAGTTGTTGCAATAATAGGATGCAGTCTTCCTTATGGCTTTCAACAAGCACCATGATGATTACCATTTTTCCTGCAATGCTTATATCTTGCATGCAACCAACAAATTGTCAGTATTTCATGTACATCATACTCTCATTGCAATATGTACAAAAACCTCATGAAGTGTTATGAGAATTGTCCATAACTAACAATTCAGGCACAACTACAAACAATTTATAAGATAAAATGAATTATCATTCTATGCATACGCATGTTCCTCATTAATATCAGTAAATTCATTACTTCATTTTCTGAAAAGAAACTTTCTTGTAGTCAATTTTCATGTGACTACTTGACTTGCAACTTTCCTGTTGCAATGTCTAGACTCTAATGGCTCCTGAAATGTTCTCAATTTCACGAGTTAGCAACACTTCATCCATTAGTATAATTATTTCCATGCAATAATATATATGCATGCACTCCCGAAACACATTTAGGAAATGCATTTAAGTATACAATTCTATCATGTATGAGTGTAACTCTACCATTTACTAGGCATGGGAATGCACCTTTGCATTGATTTTCAGAATGATCCTTATCTAAGTCATGTATCTCACCATCCATAAATTGGAAATATGGCCAATGTATTGACACATTCTCCACACATTTCCCATTGTCTTCTCGATTATTTGGATGCCTTCCTTTTCGACCCGAACACTACACCAAGAATATAATTTTGTGGTGTGCATTAGCACTAGCAAAAAGGTTGCATTCCAATTTTTACTTAAAGGTAGGAAGCTCATTGGGTATTTGTGTGGTATGTAACCTTTCTATATCCAACCATTTCCTGGTCTCATACATGACTAGCTTTCTTGGCATCATTCCTATAACAAGTTCTTATCTTTTATTTCTTTGGTTATTACTTCATAAACAAATTAACATGACATGCTACTATGTCAGTGTGTGCATTCAAAAGCTAAGAAGCTTTCATAACTATAGCAAGCCTCTAGCCTTTACCACACCTAGTGGTAACTTATTCTTGTTAATGCACTTAAATAATACCATACTGTGTATTATAAAAATTCAATATGGGAAAATTCTTACCTGAATTTACCTTTGGCAATTATGCAACATAATTTCAAAAGAGAAATACTTACCTACATAGTTGCCATTAAACAAGTTTGATGCTACCTGATTAGTTGATGACAGTAGAAGCTCTCATGCCTCTTTATTAGTATTATAAGAAACATTCCATCTTTCTATTGCTTCCTTCCATTTGCATCAACATCATCAGTGACACTTGCAAACATGCAAGCATTCTCTCTTTATGGCTACCCCAACAAGCCATAACATACTTGCTGCTACAGTAATTGCAACAACTTCTTTCTCGTTGTATCATTTTTCCTTGTTGATCCCAAAAGTCTTCAATTCTTCCTGGATTCCTGAATCTTCGTGTGCTCTCACTGTAGTCACTGTACATAACTATTTTTGTCATGAGAACTTTATAGCCAAATCACTCTTGGTTGCCCTTTGCATTTCCAGCCAAATACTCAGCTAATATTAACCTTTAGCTTTCATTTATCCCTTGGATCCTTCTATCCCAACTCATACTTGGATGAATTATAATTCCAAACCAAGTTGTTTTATAGACTCTAGATTCTTCAACATCCAGTTACTCTTCAGGACTGAACTTCTTCAGTGCTTTCCTGGCAGAATACTTTAGTACTTGAGGTTTTCTTGTACTCTTCTCTTCCCTTTTCCAACTAGCCTCAAACTTGACTTTCCTAGCCAATATCTAGCATATTGTAAGGATGCACATATGCCTCCTTTGCTAACTGCATAGAATTAACTGAAAGTACTTAATACTACTTTTAATTTATTTCATAATTTCAAGTGATACCTCCAACATTTTGGGTTGTCACTCAAGGCTCTATGTAACTTAAGACGACTTCTTGTTAGGCACCATCTCCTCTGCATTCAAAACCATGCATAGAACCATTTTCTTCTTACTCGTTCCTTATTGATTTCTCTTTAGAATTCATTACACTTTTAAATTATTCTTGACTTGATATCTACCTCATGATTTCTTCTTCCATTATCTTAGGATTATCGTGGACTTGACTCCATCCAGGAGTTTTTCCTTGTCTACTTTGCATACTTGCCACCACATATTATGCTGATATTAATTTCCAGCATTCCCCTATTACTTGGATCCCTCCGATCCAATTCCTTCATGACCCAATTATATTTCCATTCATGTTCTCTGAGTAACCTTGGATATTTAACACCAACTTCTTTCTTGAAGCAATTTGGTTTAGCCTTTCCATAACTGATCATATCAACACTTGTATTATCTTGATGAATTATTACTTTCTCTTGTCTTGACCCATGTGCTTTTTCAACCTGACATGCATATTCAAATTCCATCATGCCATATTTGATGAACTTCATGCCATGGAGGAGGACCTTCCATTGTGCATTATGATAGCAATAATGGAGGTGTTATGTCCAAACTATAGGACTGTTCCTTGGAGATATTGCCACCTTCTGCATGCATACAATTCATCCTTCTTTATCAAAATACTAGTATTCTGATATATATATCAATCTGTATAGAAAAGGTCTTCCCACTATGTACTTCTTTATCTTAACATTATTTAGTCTTGACCTTGATCCTCTTGTGGAGTATTCTTGACATAGCATTATGTCCTCAAGTTCCTTTGTTCCTTCTTAATATCAGGTCCAAACTCTTTTATATTCCATAAAACCTTCCTTATTACCATGCTTTGCATCTCCATATGAACTTATGGTTCATGCATTATCATGCATTGCAGATGGATTTCTCCACCTAGCATTCACATTTGATGTGAAAAGATTGCCACCTAGACTGTCTTCCCCAAACAAGAATTTCATTTGGGATTTCCATGCTACTTATTGAACCCAACATCTGATTCAATGAGTTCTTAAATATTTCAAATGTAAAGTGAAGAGCTATATTTTCCCTTCTTCCTTCGATTTGTAGACATCACTAGAATTTTTTTTATGTTTTAAATGCAACCATTACATCTAAAAACGACATACAACACTTTTTGTTAGCTAGAATCACGATATACCATTTTGGTATTATATGCACATTTTTTCCTTTTATGGTCACCAAAAATATTCTTTTTGGCTTCCTGTGATCTAAGATGCTAAATCCTTAATTATGGATGAATACTTGGAATCCTCTTTCCGAGACCTTTCCAATGATTGCTTCCTCGCTCAATTCTTAGCTTTGAGCATAAAGCTATGATCCTTTAAAACTTGTGATTTTTATCTGATGCACTCCTTGTGCAGTTGATCTCTTTTCTGTGAGCTAATGGCTCTTAGATATTTATTGGACCCTATCATAAAGTTCCCAAGTCTTCAGTACCTCTTTTGATGCAGATTCGAACCAGAAGAAACCCATGGGCTTCCTTCCTAACCCTTTTTCCCTTCTTTAACACAGTTTTTGGGCACTAGCCCCTTTTCTTCATTCCTCAATTGCATGTGACCACGGGCTGTGACCAAGTGATAATAGTTGGGCACTTATCTGAAGCCTTGAAACTTTGAGGCTCCAAAGCTTCAGAGGTTTCCCTTTTCGCACATCACAACCATCTCCCGGAGTGTCGAATTAGCGAACTCGCGAAGTGGGGTGGATCAATGGTCCACGACTTCCTAGCATCCAACAACTCAGATTTGTTATGGAACTCCGGCTCTGGGAGTTTTCGAAGTACTGCTCTACATGTCCGCCGGAGTGCTAGATCGACGAACTTACAAACAACAAACCAACGGACTGCGCCTTCCTGCTAACCAACGACCATGAACAACTCCAGGACTCCGGGCTTCGGAAGTTCTAGACTGTCCATACTCTCCAACCTTCTGAAGTGCCCAGTCTCCAGACTATGGTATCAGTTGCCACATACCTTATCCCGATTAGCGATCGAGATTAAATATGGCGTCCAAGAATTCTTGACTCAATGCAACTGTAACACAATTCCTCCAGAGTACCAAGTCTCTATACCTTGGGATCAGGCACCACGCATCCCCTATGATAAACGATCGAGATATACTCTAGCCTCTGGGAGTCCTTGACCTCGACTTCTTATACCTTGAATCCTCTAGAGTGCCAAGTCTCCGGAATACGAGATCTAATGTTATGTGTCCTTCCTAGATCAACGGTGAGGATTTACTCTGCTCTCAGGAGCTTCGGGCGTATTCGTACTTTAACAGTTCTTGACCAAGTTTAGATGCTTTGTGAAACCATGAGGGGCCCCACCGACCATACTCGAGGGAAGTGCCACATGGTGGAATACTAGAAGTGGACACGTGGCCCAATCAGGTGGGTGACACATGTCACATTCTAACTGGCATAATCAATCTTCGAAGGGTACATAACATACTAACACGTGGAATGCGTCTCATGTGTCAACGTCATCTCTGGTGACGTCAACAAGTCACGTCACTTCAGGAATTTGGGGCTCCGGGACTTCGGAAGATTTTACACTTGCACACCTCAAGCCTTCTGAACGTCGAACTCCCAAACTTCTTAAACTTTCGGGTCCACATAGTACAACTATCATCAAATAAAGTGGTGAAACGTGGCAGACCTAGGTAGGTTCACGTCACCCTAGGTGATGTCATCTTGCCACGTCATACCCGATGCTTCAGGACTTCAGGGATTTACTGACTTCGAAATTTTCTCCAAGCTGCCAAACTGTTGAACTGGTCCACATCACTCATGGGGACATTACTTCGACGCTCCGGGACTTTGGGGATTTCTTGCCTTTTGCGCAACCACAAACCATTCTTCCGGAGTGCCGAAACTTTGAACCTTCTTAATCTTTGGACATGTATCTCTTGGATTAAACGATTCGGATTGGTTCCGGATTTCAGAACTTCAATAGTTTTCTCTGCTTATATATTTAAAATGGCCAGAGGGGTGAAGTCCGAAGGACTTCAGTACCTAACCTCCGTGCATATTCTCTTGATCTAACAGTTGTGGGCGATATTTCTCCCTCCAAACAGATCCTATGACCCAATTTAACTCTGCGACCCAATACCACGTCTTTCATGGTTTATCAAACTGTTATACTCTTGTGCCTCTGAGCACAATCCAAGTGTTCTCTTAGCGCCCTTTTGGAACTCTGTACATCAAAACTATTTGGAATTTTTACTCCAAATTCCTCGTTCTTGGCCCATCTAGGTTCAGTGTTGAAACCATGGGCTCTGAACTTGAATTTTTTCCATTTTGACAATAATTCCTTTCCAAAAATATTTCTTCAACTTCCACTTGCATGGCCCATCCAGGATCAATGTTGAACTTCCACTTACTTACTTCAAAAACATTTCTTCAACTTCCACTTACAGGCCGGGCAATGCCACAGAGGAAACATCTTTCTTCTTTGATACCATTTTCTGTAACATCCCTGGCCACCAACAGTCAGGCCATGCTACTCATAGAAACAACAATTATCATATGCATATAAATATAAACATAAACAAGAAACATATTTTTTTCATACATAGATTAATGCGGAAATAACAGTAAGCCTACACATACGACAAATGCAGGCATTACTCATCAATTTTAACACATGTACATATACACAACATGTAAATGAACATAAAAGTGGTACTTATCTTTCAATAGAATACCACCAACTATGTGCAAACCTTCCATGGACCTCCCTTCCATATACCACGTTGCTCATCACTCTCAGCATTGGGTCACCCCTGAGTTGGGACTAAACTCCACCCGGGTAAAGGGATTCCTAGGCTAGGATGAGACAATGGGATGCTACACAGTCAATCAGGAAGGATTCCCTCCTAGGATTCAACTTATACACACAGCCTACAACCTCTCATTCCCCACATTCCTTTCCCACCCCAGGAAGTGTGCCCCTTCTCTGCTCAATAGTCCTTCGGCTGGCCCACTTCCATTCCAGAGCTTCAACAACAGGCCAGACAAGAATTCTCAAAGCACTATAGCTTTTTTTGGGCTCCCTCCAAGATAAATCACTTCCCCAACAACCTCTCTCACTTGGACAGACTTTCTCACAGGCTTGACAATCTGCTTCTTTAATCCACAGGCATGACAAACCACCTCTTCAAACCATAGGCCTGACAACCTGCTTCTTCAAATCACAGGCCTGACAACCTAATTCTTCGTTCTAGATTCTAATTCAGTTCCAGTAAGGTGATGGAAACAACAAGGCTCAGTAAAGAACAAACGATGGAAGCAAGCCACACTCAGTTAAGGAACTACGTGGGCTGCAATAGCCAACAGTAAAGACACAACATGACTCATGCATTTATAGGGTGTTTCAGGCTTCATAGGTGATACACAGGGTAACTCAAGTATGACTGCAGATTCCTAAGGTGCACTCTTTCTCAAAGGTTGATGATGGAGAATGGGTTCAATGTGGGAATCCCATGGTGAATCGGGTAAGATGGCTAACTTGCAAGAATTGTGAAGGTCGTGAGGAACGCAAGACTGGTCCAGGGCGCGACGATGGGGATCCACGTGAGAATGGCGAAGGAATGTGAGAATGGGAAGCGAACCCCAATGAGATAGATTTCCCAGCTATAACTACATGCGCCCAGGTCGACACATGTCTTCCTGTAGCTGCATGAGCTCCACTTAGCACTCGTTCCCTCTCCCAGGAACTTAGGACAAAACCGATCATGTCCACCTTAGCCTTTAGGAAATAATAATAATATATTATTCCCTTAGAGGTAAGCCCTCTAGTTTAGCCCCTAGGCCTAGATACTTAGCCCCCTCCCTTACCCTACCTAGTGGAGCTTATTCCCCCATTCTGTTTTATCATGGTTAGTCTACATGCAGCGATGTATTTATATTAATGATATGAGTATTCACATATACAAAAACATGCTCTTTGGCCTTTAGCATCTATGCTCTTCGGCGTAATCATCATATAAGCCTCCTAGATTATAATCACTTGGCTCACTAGCCTACAAAACATGTTTACAATTCATAATTACAATTGGGGTTCTACCTGGGGATGTTACATTCACAACCATTTGAATTAAACTTATCAAAATATACTTTTCAACTGACACTAATAATTTTTTTCAACATTACAATTTAAATTTAATTTCTAATAAAAATAGATATATTTATATATTTATAAGTTAGAGTTTGTATTGAATCCTGTTAAAAAGTTACAACTGTCTGTTGATCCTAATCAAATGTGGCAGTGATGCCCTTCTAGGAAACCACCACTGCCATTTGTTCAAAAAAATAAAGTTGGTCCTAATCATACGTGGCAGCGGTGCCCTTCTAGGAATCCACCGCTGCCATTTGTCCAAAAAATAGTAATGTGCCATGAAAAAATAGGCATTGATGCCATGTAGGGCGAAGTGCTAAGCTAGATTTAAACATAAGGAAAAAAAGACGCAGGCCAACCTTCCATGGCTGTCGGGAAACGAAAAAAGATATGAACCTGAAACATGGAAAACAATTAAATACCTCGTCCAAGCCTTGGCCCGACGTAGACTTGATGCGCCTGTGATTTTCCTTGTCGTGGTCCGCTATAGCTTGTCGAAGGTCTTGAAGGAAGGACATCAGAGTGTCCACATGGTGCCAGTGATCTACGTCCTTATTCTGCATGTCAAGAATAACTGGCTTGATCTCCCCCAGGTCCCTTTTGAGGTCGCTCAATGTGTCCATGACCGCAACTCAATCATCGCACCTGTCACAAATGGGGCGGATATGGGGGGACAACGGAGAGCCAAAAGAAGGAGAGAACGAAGGTGGT
>JZKD02S1985458.1:29253-46841 GCA_000966675.3 Picea glauca
GGGAGGTCTTCGAATTCAGGAGGAGGGTCATAGGTGGGCGGCTCCCTTCCCCTGGCTGCATACCAGGAAACACCTCTTTTGGCCTTGCCTCTAAGGTAGGGCATGTCAATAGCAAAAGATGGCCTGGGATAGAAGACACAGAGGATCCGCAAACTTGTAGAGGATAAGCACCATCTTGAATTTCTGGAATCCAAGTGGAGTTCATGCTAGAGGAGAAGCACGGACCTAGAGAAAATGAGAACCAGGGAAATCTGGTCATGCAGACGGGGAGGGGGTGAATGAGGATCAGTGCGCTCAAAATCAGCTTTAGGGAAGCTATTATGGAGGAGCATAAGTGACCGAGGGAGCATCTCGCATGACACCATGAAGACTCCCACACAACAGAGCTTCCAAATCGTGTGGGAGACTGGTTTTGACTGGAGTTTGGAAGGTGGCGGCGGTAGATTTAAATCCATGAGGTGACTGAAGAGGGGGGACATGACTGATCAAAAGCGAGGTGGATAGATGCCTTGTCAGGTGGCCTCCCCGTGGTTTGTTCACACATTGCACTCGGAAGCACCCCATCTGGGGGTCTATCCTTGGTGTTAGCGATGTTCCTGAAGGCGATGACTATGGTATGGGAAGGATTAGAGGTGGGGGAGCATGAGAAGAATCCTTCCTCGAGCTCGACTCCAAAATTTTCCAGCAAATCGACAAACTGATTTGTCGTTCTTCGTACATGAGAAGGAAGGATTACCCAATGTGGCTGGAGGGTGGATTTGATTCTGAGAAGCCCATTCATAAGTCTCCAACTTGGAGAAAGTTTCTCTAGGTCTGCCCCATTAAGGATATGGGAGAGGAGATTTGTGACAATTTTCAAGTCACCTTCCGCGATGATGGGGAAAATCTCTTGTTTCGTGGCCACTTGTAGACCACAAAGGAGGCCCCACATTTTAGCAGCGTTGTTGGTGTTGTTCCCAAGAGTTCCTTCCATGATGTGGAGGATTTCCCCTTTGTTGTTGCGGATGACTGCTCTGTAGCTTGCAGGTCCTAGATTCCCTTTGGAGGCCCCAAAAAAATTTAGTTTGTAGCAGCCTGTAGGCGGAGCTTCCCATTGAGTGGGGCTAATCTTACGACTGATAGTGGTGGGAGGGCTAGCTGGGGTGGGGTGGAGAGTGAGTTACCAGGTGATAAGGATGTGATGCTCATTCAGTGGGCAGTTTAAATCCTGATCCGTCCAGGGATGAAAAGAGATTGTTTTGTTGATGTTGGAATGGATTGTAGTCCAGACTTCTTGCCAAGTCGTGGTAGGTGAATTGAAGGTTCGACTGTTCCTTTCTTTCCATATTTTCTAGAGAATGAATCCCGATAACATTTTCTAGATTCTGTTGAGGATGGGGGATTTAAAGATCTAGCTTCGCCATCCTACTATAGTTTCCCGAAGCCCCACGTGGTTTTTGTCTGTGGTTCTCATTAGGCTAGCGCTATGATCCTAGATGCATGAACTATAGGTGCATAGTTTTAGGAGATCATTTTGAGTTTCCTCGTCTGAGTCGCATAAATGACACCAAGAAGGACTGATGAAACCCATTTTTCTTAATTTTTCCTAGGTAAGAATGTTGTTGTACGCAACTAGCCAGAGGAAGGTGCTGATTTTCGGCTAGGATTTTGCTTCCCATATCTTGCCCCAAACCTCTTCTCAAAGTAAGGATTTGTGACCTTCTCTTAGGTGGTAAGCTTCTTGAATGTTGAAGGTGCCTGTGGTGGAGTGTCCCCATCTGAGGATGTTCTCCCCTTGTTGACTTAAAATTTTCCTTGAATCGATATGTTCCTGCAGAGGTTGGAGATTGAAATCTGTGAGGATATTCAGGGTCTCGTAGGAGTTCTTCTAGGTGCGCCAGATTTCCCTTGAGGCAATTGGGTTCCAGAAATCCAACACTTTGAGGAGTCCTGCTTCAATCATGAAGGGAATGAAGGCGCTGAGATTTGGATTTGTGTTCAGGGATGGGAGTTGTTGCCAAGAGTCACTCTAAAAGAGAGTCGAAGACCCACTCTACAATTCCCAGAAAAAGTGGTCTGTGATGAGTCCCTGATTATTCCTGGCCGCATTCCAGATGAGCAAGCCTGGGTTCTGACCACTCCACCTGATGAGCTCTCTTTCTGGGATTTTGGGAGTGTATGTTTTCCTCCAAAGACGTGCCCAAAGGTCTTGGGGTCTATTTAACCATCTCCACCAGATTTTAGCACTGAGGACCTTGTTGAGTATGGTTGGGTTTCTGAGGCCGAGGCCCCCTTCTTTCTTTGGATTACAAACTTTTTTCCAACTTACCGGGGTGTTTTTGCGCCCTTATTTGGTACCCTGCCAGAGAAAGCTTTGTTTAATATTTCTTAAGGTGTTGAGGATGAATTTTGGGGCCTGTAGGGCTGAGAAAGCGTAGATAGGGAGGGCTTGTAGTACTGATTTGAGGATGATGAGGCAACCAGGAAGATTAAGGGATCAAAATGTCCAAAGGGAAAGTTTCTTGCGGAAGCTGGACAACAAGGAGTCCCAGGATGAATTTCTTAGCAGGTTATCAATAAGGGGGATACCCAGGTAAACCGAGGGGAGATTACTACGAGTAAATACAAGGATTTGAGTGAGGTGGTTTTGGATCTCAATTAGCGTGTTGAAGAAGAAGACTTGGGATTTGATCATATTCACCTCCATGCCCAAAGCCTCACAAAAGAAGTCAATGATAGATCTGAAGCATAGGGCTTCTCTGGCTGTAGACATTCCCATTAGAAGTATCTCGTCCAGGAATTGGCTGTGAGAGATGGGGGGAGAGATTCCATGAGGGGTGAGGCCAGAGAGGGAGTTATCCGTAATGGTTTCTTTGATGGTGTGACTCAACCCCTCTGTCATAAGGATGAAAAGGAAGGGCAAGAGCGGGTCCCCTTGCCTTATTCCTCTTGAGGGGGAGAAAGGTTTTGAGGAAATGCCATTGATGAGGATGGAAAACAGGGATGAAGAGGCGAGGTTGACAATCCAGGAGACCCAATTGGGATCAAAGCCAAAGGTGAGGAGATTTGAACGTAAATAACTCCAGCTTAACTTATCAAAGGCTTTAGAGAGATCCAATTTTAGGAGCATACCTTGAGTTTTGGTTGAGTGTAGCGAGTGGATTACTTCGTGATCCAGGATGACACTGTCCAAGATTTGTCTTCCCTCCATATATCCAGATTGTTCCAAGGAGATTATGAATGGTAGAATAGGTTTGAGGCATGTTGCAATGATCTTCGTTAGGAGTTTGCAGATGACATTGCATAGGGAAATGGGCCGAAAGTGCGAGGGGGAGGTGGTTTTTTTTTCTTTGGGTATGAGGGTGAGAAAGGCCGCATTGAGGGATTCGAGAAACTTCCCGGATCTTCTAGAGTCCTCAATGATTTCCCAAACATCTTCGCGGATGATGCTCCAACAGTAGTGGAAGAAATCAGAAGTGAACCCATTCAGCCCATGAGCCTTGCCCAGCGGGGTATCCTTAAGAGATTGGTCGACCTCCTCCTAAGTGATCGGTCTCATGAGTGCCTCGTTCTGCTCTTTGGTGACCTCCATGGGAATGTTATTGAGGATAGAGTCTATAGCCCGTGAGCGATCTATTGGGGGTTCCGCTAGAAGATTTTTGTAGTAGGAGAACATTTCCTTTTCTATATATGCATGTTTTTGAATTTATGTTCCTTGTTCTGAGACTAGGTGAGTGATGTGATTTATTTGGCGACGCTGAACGATGGATTTGTGGAAAAATTTGGTGTTTTTTTCCCCCTCTTTTAGCCATTGGATGCAGGATTTTTGTCTCCATAGTATCTATTCTTGCGCCCTTCTTTATGTGATCTGGATGTTTAGTAGAGTTTCTTGCTTCTTTAGGGATTCTGTAAGGCCTTGAGATCTGATCTGTTGTTGGAGGATTTTCATTTTTTGATTGAGACTTTCCTGTGCTTGAAAGATGTCGCCAAAGGTGGACTTAATCCAGGATTTTAGATGTTGTTTGAGGTTTTTTAGCCTCTTTTGGAATCGGTACATCGGGGTCCCTGTTTGGATGGCTTCTTCTTCCCACCATTTCTTGATGTTTTCTTAAAAATCTGGGTGTGTCAACCATAATTTTTCAAAGCGGAAGGGTTTTTTGCCTAGAGTGCCACTGATGTTAATAGTCAATAGTATTGGCCAGTGGTCCGACCCCGAGGTGTCGATGACCGTGGCATTCCAAGTGAGGCCATCCATCATTATGGCTTTTGAAAGGAGGAATCGGTCCATTCTGTTGGAGACGTGTTGATCCCTTGAGCGTCTATTGGACCATATGAAGGGCCCATTGTCTATTCCAACATCAATGGGTTTCAGAAGGCCAATGGTGCAATTGAAGAGCTCACTGTCATTTCCCAAAGTGCGTGTGCCCCCCTTTTTTTCCTCCAGTCCTGTGATCATGTTGAAGTCTCCCCCGAGGATCTATCTTTGAGAGCCGATGTGGTTGGCTATCCAGTCCATGTGATGAAGGAAGGCTTCCTTGTCTCCTGGTCGAGGGGGTCCATAGACATTTGTGATGTAGCCTTGTTTGTTCGAGCCAATAAGGTGAAAGAAGGTTGTGATGCTCCATTTAGAGGTGAAAAAACCATCAAGTAAAACTGTGGTTGGATTCCAAAGCATCGCTAGGCCACCAACTGCTCCTCTAGCGTCCAATTCCACATGCTGGGATTTCTTCCAAGATTTTTGAAGAGTAGAAAAAGCTTCCTCTCCCGCACACTTTGTTTCCTACAGAAGAAGTATATTTGGATGTTCCTTCTTGATTCTTTCTTTGAGTAAACCTTGTTTGCTTTTTGCGTTAAGGCCCCTTATATTCCAAGATAGCATCTTCATGAGGACGATGGGGGTTGGAGGGGAGGGAAACTATCTGAGATCAAATGAATTTGACTTGAGTTGACGAGAAAGTTATCGACATCTTGAATAAGTTGGTCTTTGGTTTTATGCCCCTCTTTTTCTCGTCTTTTGTGGGTTTGTATTGTTCCTTTGAGGTACATTTTTGTATTCTGAGATTCATACTAGCTCGGGCTGATCCTCCTACCAAAGAGTTGAGAAATACTTTGTGTACTTTACGTAACTGATCTATTGGTATGGTATACAGTTTTTTCTTCCGGTAGGCTTGCTCCAGATGCGCCATATCTATACCTGCTAGCTCCTGATCCTCCAGATCTATGTCTAGATCTCCCATTTCAAGTCCCAGATTCTCAGGAAGGGAAGTCTCTATGGTTGGTGGTTGCGAAGAAGCTGGGGAAGGGGGGTTGGGATGGGAGAAATTTTGGCTGGTCGTAGGGGTTGTCAGAGGGTCGATTGTATCTGACGGGGTTTGAAGGGCTTCAAAGGAATTCTTGGTTGGGGGTCCTGGGGGAGCCTGGGGGTGGGATTTCTTAGATTTATGTCTACGCCGACCCGTGACTTGGGTGAAACCATCCTTGGGTTTGTCAGGGTCTTCCGGAGAAGGTTTGGTCGGGTTATTTAAAGGGCATTCACAGAAGAGATGACCAGTCTCGTGGAATTTGTGATAGCGAAAGGGGATGTGCTCATAATCCAAGGTTTGGGACCATTCATCATCTTGGTAATCTAGGGTAATGGCTCCAGGGAGGGGTTTGGAGATGTTCAGATAGACACAAATGCGAGCATAAGTAGTGTACCTTCGTTGTCTTGTCACCTCCGAGGCTTTGACGTAGATTCCAATGGTGTTACCAATTCCTGCAAGGATCTCTTCCAGCCAAAATTCCTGTGGGAGTGAGTATAGTCTCAGCCAAACTGGAGCATGGGTGAAGTCTTCATTTTCCGGGCTAAATCTCTCTGTCCAGAAGAGGAGAAAAAGGCCTATCAAGTTGTAGAAGTACGACCCTCCTTCAAAGATTCAATTTATGTCCTTCAGGTTGTGAAATATGATTGTAAAGAAGCCTTTTGATCTAAGTTGGAGGTCATAGTGACCCTTGGGCTTCCACCAGTGTTGAATCCATTTGACAAGGTATTTTTCCGAAGGCCATAGCCCCAGGAATTTCCCTATCAGGGTGAAATCCCTCTTGTATTGTTTTTGATCTTCTATTCTTGGAGAGATGATGATATATTTAGGATCGATTGGGGCTTGTGGGATGCATTTGTTGGGTTCCCAAGTGCGGGTTGTTTTTGGGTGACTGGCTTCTGGATTGATTTTCATCGGCTTCTCCTTCAACATTTCCTCCTCCCAGATTATCTGTTGCATGCCCTCTGGGAGTTTGAAGGTCGGTCGTTTGGAGTGGTTGGAGCCGTGATCCTTGGCAGTGACAGTGCTATAGGAGGGGGCCGAGAGTCCCCCTCCCTCGACCTCCATGGCCGCGGCAGTAGGAGAGAGAGTGGTTAGTTTTGAGGTTGAAACCCTAAACACAGACAGGGAAAATCACTAATAGAAGGCACCCGTTGTTATGTATGTCCCATATCTAATTTTTCCCAATAAAAAAATATTATTATAAATAAAAATAAAATATATGGCATGACTAAATTAATAAAAAATAATTTAATTTATAAAAAAATTATTATTACAAATAAAAATAAGAATATATCCCATGCCTAAATTAATAATAATAATAATCTATTTTTAAGGTCACGACCAAGTAGACACCAAATGGATACTTGCGACTTATTAGGAGGAAACACATGTTCTTAACCATTAGGCCCACTAACAAATGTCTTTACTTATCACTATTTAGAGGCATCTCAAACCTAATAAAAAATATTTAATGATGAGATAAAGAATTTGGTTATAAAAAGATAAATAATAAAAGAACATAGTAATTAAACATTGTTAAGGAGATTTTATTTATGTTATAAAGGAGATGTGTTAAATAAAAATCATTAAGGAGATTTTATTTATTTTATAAAATAAGTTATTATGAAAGGGGATATGTTAAATAAAAATTATGTCTATATAGGTTTTAGTTTTTACTTTTGAAATTAGAATGTTATATGTTAAATTATTTATAATAATTATGTAAAAAAAATAATGTATTTTAAATGACAACAATTTGAAAATTCAAGGGCATGCACGTTTTTCTTTATATCAATGTCAATGGAGCTAAGATCAACTAATTTGTCTTATTCTAAAATAGGATGGTATTTGTCTTATTTTGATTTTGATACAATACTCATTTAACTTTAGCTCTATTCTATTTTATTAATATTCATAGTGACTTAATATTTTGTAATTATTATTTTTTTTCTACTCTTTATGAATTTAGTAATTGTTATTTTTTTGTATTATTTTTTTCTAAAATCAATTTTGATGAACTATATATAAAAAGAAAAGGAAAAACTATGGATTATTGCAATTACTAATAAACTTTAACCAAGAAAGTTGTGAGTGAGTGACTGATATATTTTCAGACTATGATAACCAGTGTGATAATTGAATTTGCAAACAATTAGGACCAAACCTTTAATGAATATTGTTACTATGTCCAAGAATTTGCAATGAGAACATATAATTATCATGACCATGAATTTGCAATCAAAACATTTCGATGTTTGCAATGTAATTAGTGCTATAAAAAAGGCCAAAACTAGGCTCTTCACATAGTACACACATGTATAAGTCATTAGAGTGGTTAAGCTCTAAATTTGCATTAGCTATGTCTGCATCCAATTGCACCCACTTCATCCAGTACCATAGATTGAATCAGTGGTCCAAATTATTGTTAAAGAGATTGCAACTTGTAGGAGAGGTAGAAGGCAACTCTTAAAATATATTAGGAGAGGTAGAAGACAACTATTAATGAGCCTTTGGCACTCTAGAGGGATCAATTACAAGTCTTTTCGATGGCAAAACTACAAGTCTTCTTTCTTTGCTTTCCTTCTATGCAAATGAAATGCCTATTTAACCAGGGTGAAAGACGTGCTAATGAGAGAGGAGGCCTAGGGCATGGCGTTGTCTAACTGTTCTACAAAATGTTTTTTTTTCGTCGAAATTCGACGATATAAATTTACATGAAATTACTATTTTTTGTTGTTTAAAATCTATTTCTGAATGTAGAAATGGATTCACTATGCTGAAAAATCCTTGGGGTACTCGGATTATACAAAAATAATCACTCAAATCTGTGGATTTAACAATTTCTCACCAGATTTTCCCAAAGGGGTTGGATCCAATGGTGGAAAGTGGTGAGTTTTTCATCATTGGGCAAGGTTCAATTCCCGTGAGGGCCTAACCTGAAGCCATGGGGGCACCTTGAGGTAGTGGTCGAACGTGTGGTTGCACCCACAAAAAATCCAGCCATGTTAAGGGTTGGTGTGGCTCAGGCCGGGTGATCTCCAGGTGATTTTGGCGGCTTAGATGCCCTTGAATCATAGTTTCTCAACCACAGGCTAATCCCACAAATCACAAATAAACTAGCAAAAAAAACAAAAAAAAACAATTTTCACCAAATTTCAAACAAATATCCCAAAAAAAAATAATTTCATTTGACATGTACCTTATTCCATTAATATGCTACCTTATTCCATTAATGAGACTTTGACACTCGATAGGGATTAGTTACATCTATATGTAAATATATTATACAGTCCAAAGGAGTAAGTTACATCTATATGTAAATATATTATTCATTCATTTATAGATTATGGAAAATTTGTTGTGCGTATATTATTCGTTCTTTTATAAATTATGGAAAATTCGTTGCCGTCATTGAATTGAAAAGAAAGGAGCTTTACAAAGGCCAACCACCCGCATTACACCTAATCTTCTTCATGCTTGCGAATATTACCTCTCTATTTGTTAGAGACGTGGAAGAAGTTGACGGTGTAATTATTTTTATATTTTAATACTATGTGGAAAATTTAAGATGTTTTTCGATATTTGTAAATAATTTATCTACTAAAATTGAACTCGAATCGATCGAATCAACTAAATATCCAATAGCATTAACATATTAATATGTAATTTTACTTTATAATTTAATTAACTAAATATTTAATAACATTAACATATTAATTGGTAATGTAAACTAATCACAACATGACGTGGAAATCTATTTTCTGTTTTCAAATAAAAAAAGTTCCTTGGGATTCAGGAAGCCACGCGTAAACTGAGGATACCATGCAAAGATAAAATCTAGTGAACGAAGAACTTATTATATTCGTTTAATCGCTCTGTGTGTGGGCCCACTAACACAAGTCATATATTAAAAATTATATAGGTTTATGTCTTATGTGCATTTCATAAGTATCTTACCACATTAGAGATATAGGTTTATGTCTTATGTGTGTATATTGCATTTGAGCAATGCCAACTATGTGTTTTATGTGCTTTGGACATACTTGGGAAAGTTTAAAAAAAAAACAATCAAATTAAAATTAAATTTTAAATTTTAATTTGTTGAAAATATAAAAAGCAAATAGTTTAGTTGGTTTTTTAATGAAAAATTTAAATTTAAATTTGTTGAAAATACAAATAACAAATAATTTACTTGGTCTCTTAATGAAAAATTTGGTACAATATATAGAAAATTTCAAAAATAATACAAGTACGTCATGGAAACAAAGGAATTAAGAAATTTTAAAAAATAATTCAAATACGTCATGGAAGCAAAGGAATCAAGAAATTGTCCACATTGACATTGATTAAATGGTAGTTCAACATATTTTTAGTTTAATATATTTTTTTTAAATCTACCATATCCCATTGTATCCCATGTCTCCATGCACTGGTGTTTGTGCCCCATGTCTCCATGCACTAGTGTCTTGTAGGTATCAAGGACATTGATATTTCTAAATATTGTAACCCACATTGATTCATTTTGTGTTATTATGCATTACCATAATTAAAATATATATTGTGCACCGACATGAATTTCTTTGAAAAAATAGTGATATTTTAAAAAATATTTTAACTTGCCTCAATTCATGTGAAATGGTTACACACTAGTGCATTCTTGTTTATAAGGTATATGATGCACTAGTCAAATTATGTTTTAAAAGAGAACGACCCATTTTTTAAGATATTTTATCATATGTATGTCTTTTATAAAATATTTTAACTTGATTCACTGCACATGGTATGGTACACACCAATGCAGTTAAATAAAAATGACACACTACAAAGGCTTTTTGAAATATGATAGATATTTTTTATAAAGTGACCTACACTACTTATTAGTACAATTGCGCACCAATGCATGTTATAATAAAGTGCATGTGTGTGTTTATATGGTATAAGTGCACCCAAAAAAAACATTCACTAAAACATCCATCCACCCATCTTAACTAGAAACCTCCACTAAAAAGACAAGGGAGAAGTGTTTTTGCAAAAACCTCCACCAATTGGTGCTTTCCTTGTAGTGTTAAAATATATTCATTCAATAATATACCAAACATATTAAATAAAACATGTTAAATCATAATCATTCAAGAATGTAACAAACATATCAACTAAAACATGTTAAACCATAATGATCTTGTCATTACTATAATTAAGGTGACCACCAACTTTGAGTATGAAATAAATAATATTGGAATTCCAAGTAAGGGAAACCATAAAATCTACCAGATATGAACAATTAAAACAACAATATCTATAACAAAAACAATAAGGTTATGATTTAAAAATTTGAGCAAAGTTTTACGAATCTTAAAGCATTTAACATGAAAACTTTATTAATAATAAGCTTTAAAATAACTTAAAATAAATTACAGGAACACTAAGATTTGATGGGATGTTAGCTTCCCTTAAGAAAAATCACTACAACACCCAGTTGCAACATAAACAAACTAAACAATGAAATCAAAGATCAAAGCAATGAGATTAGATATTTTTAAAATAACATCAAATGAACCATACAAATAAGAAAAAGTAGTACATGAGGAGGTTGGAGGCATTATCAAACTAAAAATTGAAATAAAAAATCAAAGTAATGAGATTAGAGATCTTGAAAATAACATCAAATGAACTATACAAATAAGAAAAATCCATAGAGGTATAATCAAACTAAAATGAAATCAAAGATCAAAGAAATGAGATTAGAGATCTTCAAAATAACATCAAATGAACCATACAAATAAGAAAAAACATTCCATTGACATAATCAAACTAAACAATGAAATCAAAGATCAAAGCAATGAGATTAGAGATCTAGCAAATGCTCTTTTTTAAGTGAGAAGGTATTCTAAATACCTTAGAATTAAATTAAACATATCTATTTTTTAGTTTTTTTTTTAGTTTTTTTTTTTATTGAAAATGAATTATTTAAAAGACAAAAAAAAACTTTTTTAAAAGAGAAAAAAACCTTAACAAGGAAGATGGAAAGAGAAAAGATAAATGATATTTTCATAAAAAGATTTTACAATCACTATTAAATGAATTGCAAAATTGGTAGAATTTTCATATAAAATTTTGTAATCACTATTAAATTAAATGAATTACAAATTATTAAATAAATTACAAATTTTTAAAATTTCAAGAAATAATTATTTGAAAATTTGTTAAAACTTCACTGCATTTACCATAGAGCATTACAAATGATATGTCCATTCATACACCAAAGAGCTTAATTTTCTTTAGTATGTTTTTTTTCTAAAATGAAAATTTCTCCATTATATTAGTAGATATAACTTATCATCTTTATAGTGTGTTTATAATGTAAAAAAACATGATTAAATAGTACATCTTATTTAGGTATTATTAATTGGTGTGTGAATTTATGATGTACTTACATATTGATATGCACACTACCACCCTTGAGAACTATTGGAAAAATGATGTGCAATGCTCATAAACTTACTAGTGGTGCATTTCATAAGTCTCTTACCACATTAGAGAGTGTAGAAATTATATAGGTTTATGTCTTATATGTGTATATTGCATTTGAGCAATGCTAATTATGTGTTTTATGTGTTTTGGACATATTTGGGAAAATTCTTAAAAAAAAAACAATCAAATTAAAATTAAATTTTAAATTTTAATTTGTTGAAAATATAAATAACAAATAACAAATAGTTTAGTTGGTTTCTTAATGAAAATTTTAAATTTAAATTTATTGAAAATATAAATAACAAATAATAAATAATTTACTTGGTCTCTTAATGAAAAATTTGGTACAATATATAGAAAATTTCAAAAATAATACAAGTACGTCATGGAAGCAAATGAATCAAGAAATTGTCCACATTGACATTGATTAAATGGTACTTCAATATATTTTTACTTTAATATATATATTTTAAATCTACCATATCCCGTTCTGTCCCATGTCTCCATGCACTGGTGTTTGTGCTCCATGTTTCCATGCACTGGTGTCTTGTAGGTCAAAGACATTGATATTTTTAAATATTGTAACCCACATTGATTCACTTTGTGTTATTATGCATTATTGTAATTAAAATATATATTGTGCACCGACATGAATTTCTTTGAAAAAATAGTGATAATTTTAAAAATATTTTAACTTGCCTCAATTTATGTGAAATGGTTACACACTAGTGCATTCTTGTTTATAAGGTATATGATGCACTAGTCAAATTATGTTTTTTTTTAAAAAGACCCATTTTTCAAGATATTTTACCATATCTATGCCTTTTATAAAATATTTTAACTTGATTCACTGCACATGGTATGGTACACACCAATGCAGTTAAATAAAAATGACACACCACACAGGCTTTTTGAAATATGATAGATATTTTTTATAAAGTGACCTACACTACTTTTTTTCCACGAGGAAATTGCTCATTTATATTCAAACAGTATATAAATTTTTTACAGATTGGCATATAAAAATGCGCTCATACGGTGTCCTGTGTCCACAATGGGCAGCACGATGCTTGTGGCTCTGTCACTCATACAGTCACAAAATGGGAACAGTGTCTCTGTCACTCATACAGTCAGTAAAAACAGGCAGATAACAGCCTTGATCTAATACTGACCAAATAGATACCTCAATAGGACTGCTGTGTGCATCACTCGGCCTGTCAAAAGCGAGAGATCTACGAATCTATAGCTATTGCAAAAATTTCTCTGGGTGGTCCGAGTGGACTGTAGCCATTTCCATAGACCCCTTTTGTCTGTAGATAATCAAAGACCGACTGAGCTGTATCCAAGACCGAGACCGATTTACCAGTGGTTTCCTGTGGTCTGGTGCCAACCTCGTTAGAGTTTTAGTTGGATAGGGGGGCCCTCGTTTCCATCCTCCCATCGGGCAAAGGTTATTAGACCAGGAGGACGGGTTAGTGCCAGTTTTGAAAGTTGGTCCGCAGGGATATTTTCTTCCCTTTAGATATGAGGTGCAGTAAGGCTCTTGTAGAGTCCTTTTGCTTCTATAGTTCGCTCTTTCCAACCCTCCAGTGCTGCAGATCAAAGCTCGACCTTGTCATTTATCCAGTCGATAATGAATTTGGAGTCTCTGAGGAGTAGAAGGTCTTCAATGTTCAGCCTTCGTGCCAGGAGGAGGGAATCCCAAGCCCCTAGTAGTTCATCTTTTGTGTTGGTTCCTTGGCCTCCGTTTAGCGTCCATCTGTAGGAGGTGTGAGTACTGATAAAGAAGTGGTCTCCTGCCCTGCACAGTTTTCCGTCTAATTGAGCAGCTCCATCAAACCAAGCGATGGTTTTGTCAGTGGGTAAGGTTGCAGTTGGTCTGTGGATTTTCTGGGCTGTAGTGTGGAGGGGAAGACGGTCGATGGAAGAGAGAATGAGGTGTGTCACAAGGTTTGTCGAGGGAGCTTTTTCATCAAAAATGGCGGCATTCCTTGTCAACCAAACATTCCAACAGATGGTGGTTGGCAGCGAGGGGAAAGGTTGTTGTCTTGAGCACCAGGAGCTAAAGCATGAGGATGTCGTGGGTCCAAGCCACTGTAAAGTTAATTTTAGTGCCACTGTGACTTGGTGCCAGACTTGCTGAGTAAAAATGCAGCTCACGAAAAGGTGGTATGAAGTTTCAATGTTCTCCTTGCACAGAATGCAACGATTTGGGCCTGACCATCCCTTGCTTTGAAGGATATCCCAAACAAGTAATTTATTCTCCGTCAAAAGCCAAGTAAATAATTTGAGCTTCAGCGGACAGTTCCACTTCCACATCCGGTTGCACCAGGTCTGATCACTAGTGGGCCAGATTTCCTCTGTCAAAGCTTTGTAAATATTTCGGACTGATATGATTCCAGATTTGTCGCCACCCGTCCAAATGAGTTTGTCTGGTCTCTCCTGTATGCAGATGCTTGCCTCGTTTAGGTGCTTTGTGTATCTGTTCCATTCCATCGAGAGTTCTCTGTCTAGTAACAGCATAGAGCTAGTTTTCCATGATTCGCCAAGTGTACTGCTGTTGTGGGGGGATTTTAAGTGGAAAAGATAATGATGGCCTAAAATATGTAAACGTTCCAGCAGCTTTGAGGAAAGTTGGGATTTTAATCCCATGCCGAGGATGTCGTCTTTACCAAGTTCAATAGCTGAGCCATTGCCAGGCAGCCAAGCGATCCAATGTAGAAGATTAGGAAGCGATCTTTGAAGGTGCTTCCAAGTCTGTGAGCCTCTCAGTGGGAAGAAGGTGGCTGATCTGAGCTAGGAATGAATTGGCAGTTGTGCAAGATATTTGTCTTTTATAAGGTTGTGCCAAATGCATGGCATCATCAGAATACGCCAAAGAGTGTTTGCCGAGAGGGCAAGGTAGGAAATGTGAAGGTTTCGCAGTCCCCATCCACCTAGAGCTTTTGGTTTTGAGAGAGTTTCCCACCTACATAAGTGGATGCCTCTGCTTTTCTTGTTGTTTTTCCAGAGAAAGGCAAAGATCAGTTTGCGGAGCTTTGTTAACACAGATTGTGGGATGTATGCCAACACCATCCAATACACCGAGAGGCTTTCCAAGACTCCCTTTATCAATATGTATCTGCCACCAATGGACAAACATCTATTGCACCAGTGTTGAATTCTGCGATCAAATTTATCATATAACCAACACCAATCCTTTGCTCTGTAGCTTGTAGACTTGATAAAGTATCCGAGGTAGGTGAAGCTCATCTCCAGATCTCGAGAGTCAATGACAAAAAGTGTTTTAAGCTCCAACAGGGATGCTGCCCTCACGCATGTGGTCAAGAATAAAGACTTCTGGAAATTTATATTTAGGCCTGTAACAGAGCAGAAAGCCATTAGCACATTATAAATTTCTTTCCATTCAGACATGGAATCCGATGTCATTATAATCACGTCATCTACGAAAAGTAAATGTGTGATTTGTGTCAGTCTTGATGATTTGATTCCGGTTAGATTGCCATCTGATTTACATTTTTTTAACAAGATGCTGAGGCATTCTAAGACCAGAATGAAAAGCAGGGGTGAGAGGGGACATCCCTGTTGTAGTCCTCTTTAGTTGTGGAAAGTCGTTGTTGCCTCGCCGTTGATTAGGACTGCCAGGGAGGCAGTAGTTATGTAGCCCATCATCCAGTTTGTGGTTGCTACCCCAAATCCACATTGGAGAAGGATGATATGTAGGAAATTCCAGTTGACGCAATCGAAAGCTTGTTTAAGGTCTAGTTTTAGGAGGATGGCAGGTAGCTTTTTTGTTTTTATGATGTGTATGCATTCCTGTGTTGTCCCTATAGCATCCAGGATTTGCCTCCCCTTGAGAAAACCAAGCTGCTCTTCTGCCAGTGCCCGGGAGAGAATTGGGCGAATCATGTTTGCAATGATCTTGGTGATGATCTTGTAGCTGAGGTTACACAGCGAGATCGGTCGGTAGTCTGAGAAAAAGCGAGGATGATTCTGTTTTGGAATCAGTACAATGAAGGTATTGTTCAGTTGTTTGTTAACTATTCCTCTGATCCTCGATTCCTCAATGGCTTCCAGCAGGTCTTGAGCCATTAAAACGTAATAATGAAGGTATAGTTCCACCGACCATCCGTTGGGGCCGGGGCTTTTTTCTTTTTTAAAGCCTTTTAAAACTTGTAGAAATTCCTCTTTTGTGCAGGGGGTTTCCAGTTCTCTCGCTTCCTCTTCTGTGACCATCCTTGGGAAAAGTTGAGGTATCTCTGCTTGGTCCTGTAAGGAGATGTTCTGGTCTTCTTTGAAGAATCTCTTGTAGTGATTATGTGCCTCTTTTTTTATGTCTTCTATGTTGTGAGAAATGTTGTCATTCTCAGCCTCAATATCCCAAATGAGTTTTTTATTTCTACGGTGGCTTGCAAATTTGTGAAAGAATCTGGTGTTGTTGTCTCCACTGCTGATCCAAAGCGCACGACTTTTTAATCTCCATCTTTTTTCATCTTCCTGGAGTATGTGCATTCTGGATGCCTCAAGAGTGCGTAAATTTTCATCAATGTTACTCAGCCGGTTAGACCAAGTCTTGAGCCTGTGTAAGCAAGAGAGTTGTAGTTCAAGCCTATTCAGTGTGGCTGTTTCAAGAGCTTTTTTCCGTTTCAGCCAGTTTATGGTGTTAGATTTTAGACTTTTTAGTTTGCTGACTATAGTGCCCTGTGCATCCCCTGGTAGAGAGAGTGATGGATCAGTCCAGACTGTTTTGACAATCTGGTCGAAATCGGTCTCCAGCAGCCATGCCGAATTGAATTTGAATGGGTAGCTCGCCCCCGGTTTACCATTTCCAAGCTGAAAGCAGATGGGAGTGTGGTCGGACAGGTAGGTCAGGTCGACCCAGGCCCGTGCCATGTGTGATGAAATGAGCAGGTCTTCAGAAATCAAGAATCTGTCGAGACGTTTTTCAATGTTGTAAGAGCTCGTTCTTCCATTTCGCCATGTAGGCAAAATTTCTGTAGGTTCCATGTCTACTAACGCATTTTTTGTGAGCAGTGAGTTGATGAAGGCCGCTAGTAGGTCGGATTTTGCCCTATCGCCCCATATTTCCTTGTTGTTGAGCGTGAAGTTTAGGTCACCGACGATAATGAGGTCTTTTATGGAAAGTATGCCCAGGCTGTCCAGTTTTTCCCAGAAAGTTTTACGCTCCAGGCATGGGCCGTAAGTGTTGAGCAGGGTCAAGGAAGAGTTGAGTTCGTTACAGGTGCCAGTTAAGAGGATACCGCTCGGACTGAGAAAAGGCGTAAAGTCAAAATGTGTTGGATCCCAGGCCACCAGGAGTCCGCCTGAGCTACCAATGGAACTCGCTACATAGGCCATCCAGTCAGGTCGGAGAGCAAATAGGAAATTTCTTGCATCTTCAGCGTCCACTAGCGTTTCTTGTAAAAAAATTACTATCGGTCTGATCTTGTCGAGTAATCGTCGCATGGAGGCTAGTTTCTGGAGTCCTCCAACCCCTCTGATGTTGAGGGAGATAAGTATCATGGTTTGGCCCGAGCTTGGGATTTTATTGCTCTAAGGGCCCGATTGGATTGATCAGATGGTTGTGTAGCTGAACTTGTAGCCTCCGCGATTGCCTTTTTCCTTGCGTTTCGAGTTTTGAGAGGCGAGATCTCCGAGGCCAGTCCTCTGGACCAAGATGGGACTGTTGCGCTGTTTGCATTCAATCTTGTGGTCGTTGTTGTGGTTCCAGTGGGATGGGCAAGTTGTTTGCCTAGGTAGAGTGGTAGTGGGATAGAATCAAAGGGTAGAGGGGGAGCTGGTGAAATGGTGTGTAGTAGATTGTCCAGGTCTCTG
>JZKD02S1985469.1:0-11335 GCA_000966675.3 Picea glauca
TGTTAATTAGCTTATGAAAGATTATCAATTCATCAATATCTACCAAGATGACTAAGCCGACAGTATATCCAATCAATAATTTGTTCAATAAATGCTTGAAATCATCACTCAATTGTTTATATTACACTTTTTCTGCGTCAAGATGAGATATTCAACTATGACGTCAGCCTTTATTAGGTTAGCAATGTTAGTTAGGGTTTCAGAAATTAAAGTTTTAAAGGTAGTTTTGTGTAGGTAGTGAAAGTATAATTTAAAAAAAAAGTTTGTTATTCTTAACATCTCATTGCTTTATGATAGTTTGACCCTACTTAATTCAATTGGTTATATAAGTAATTATAAAAATAAAAAAATTAAGATTATTATAATAAAAGTAATATGATAATTTGATCTACTTAATTCAATTGGTTATATATATATATATATATATTATTATTATTATTATATTATTATATTATTATAAAAATAATAATAATGGGTTATTTTTTAAGAGTAATTTAGTTTATTGAATTTTTAAAAAATTGATGAAGTTATTGAATTGATTTTAATATTTTTTTTTATAATAAAAAAAAATAAAATTCTAATCATCTTTTGTTTTTAATGATTAAATAAATATGAATACATCTTTTGGTTTTAATGATTAAATAAATATGAATAGTTATTAAAATTTCAAGCATATTTGTTTTTAATGATTAAATAAATATGAAAAGTTATTTTTTAATTTAATAATGTTAATTTTCTTAAAAAAAAATCTTTTGATATTTCAATTTTGGATTAATATTACAAATTTTACTTTTATAATATTTTAATTTTATAATATTAATTTTAAATTTAAATGTTGATTTATTTATAATTCTTTAATTTTATAATATTAATTTTAAATTTAAATGTTGATTTATTTATAATTCTTTGACTTTATGTTATATTCTATGTTTTCATTGCATCATAATTTTTCTTCAAATTTTGTTTTGATTCAATGTTTTTGAAGGTATCAATATTTCGTAGAGAGGTCTGATTTTTTTTCTTAATGGTTTAACTATAAATCATCATCATTTTGAAGGGAGTATTTTTATCTTTCATGTTAATCATCTAGTGCTTATACATTACGTACCTAATCAAAATCTTGTTCTTAGTGGGTGGAAGCCTAGGCTCTAAGAAAAGGATTGAATATGGTGTATTTCTTTTAATTTAATTGGATACCAGGAAGTGCACTATTAGAAATGAATCTCACTAATGTTAGGAATAATCTTATCGTGCATGTTAATCATCTTGTGCATATACATTAGGTACCTAATATTTGAATCAAATTTCACTAATGCTAAGAATATTCTTATCCTTCATGTCAACCATCTCATGCTTATATGTTAGGTACCTAATCAAAACCTTGTTCTCAGTGTGAGTGGAAGACTACGCTCTAAGAGAAGGATTGGACATGGTCTATTTCTTAAATTTAATTTTAAAATTATAAAATATAGAGATTTGGTGAGTTCTATATCCACAAGTTTTATGTATATGAGTTTACTAGAAATTCCATTGACAAATTTGGAAAGACATTTTATAAGTGTTCTTTGGGTTTCCCCTCTAGTTTTTCCTTACACGCACACGTGCACGCACACACACACCCACACACACACACACACACATATATATATGATCCATTTTTTGTCCAAAGAAAAAATCCACAATTTCATTACAATAAAAAAAATTGCATAGTCATATGCCACCTAGCATTCGAAAAAGGTGCTCAATAGTCCTTTAGAGAAAAAAATCTCTTCTTACTTGCCTTTCTATGTTGAATCTTTCCTAAAACTAGTTAGGGTTAGATTTACCATTGCAATTTAACTACTTTTATGTGCTCGTTTTTCCATAGACGATGCTAAATCATTGTCACCCAACCATTGGAACCTACATGTGCCACCCCCGAGCACAACACAACGAGATCTATCCTGGGAAACCCTCTTGGGGAAGAAAATCCAGCATAACTTCTTTAGTATAGATTCATCAACCAAGTACAATGTCAGTACGATGCTCTCTCAGAGAGGAATATCACAGATAACCCTTCTACTCAAAGGGAAACCATGCTACTAGAATTGTGCCTTGTCACCAGAAGATACACCAAGTATTATACCAAGACATACACCAAGAGATACACCAAGGCACAATCCACCTTTGTCTACATGACACTCCTCTCAGTCACTTCATCGGATTCAATGAAGGTAAGCTCCCAGAGGCACTCTCCCATTCATCATTTTTTATTGCCTCTCATGCTCTTCTGGTATTCCAAGCCTCCTCGTTGCAGGCACTTTCTTCTCTATCTAGTGCCCTCCATCCCACTGCTAGTGACCATCCTCAATCTATACCCCACCTGCGTCGTGCCTCCAGCCTGCTCTTCACTGGACCAGAACTCCGATTTACCTCCCTACCCCCTCCTCTGTTGTAACTCCTCCACCATGCCCAGAGAGTGGGGTAAGCCCAAAAGAGGGTCGACTTATTACAGCTTCATAGCTCGGTGCAACTGCCTTGACCCCTCGCAACTCTCTACCTTGACCCCTCACAACTCTCTATTCCACCCACTAGCTTTGCTAGCACCGACCAGAATTGACTTGAGATTCCTCATCCTCCCCTCAGTGCCCCGAATTCGCCTCCTCTCCTATCTGATACCATGCTTGATTATGGGAGTTTCCCAATTGATGAAGAAATTCCTCCTCTCGAGATGCAAACCGCTGAATCTCCTTCAGAGTCTTTCATCATCACCCCCCCGACTCTCCCAAAAAAGGAGACAGGGGACTGTGTGGTTGAGGAAGAAATTCCCCCCAACTAGTTAACAGATTGGATAGCCCGAAATACCACCCATGGACTGGCCATAGAAGAAACTCCACCAACAGATTTTGATGCAGGAGCAGTTCCTCGTGAGGAAATGGTTGGGAAAACTGAGCAGCCTCTACTCAACCCACATCGTTTCTCGGACAACCACCTTCAACTGATCTTCGAGATGTGTCAGAACCTGAAGGACCAACTCCACAATCAGAGCATCCTCGACAAACACATGGACCTCCTGCTCGACTCCCTGTCGGGTGCACCGACTTAGAAGCGTTGTCTCACTTACAACCAAATGTTCGTCTTCACTTACAACAATGAAGGACGCCCGGGTTCGCCACACCTCTAGCTTCTTTCTCATTTTGTTTCACAGGAACCAACTATAGTTAATTTTGGTTTTGCTAAAAACTCTGTTGTATGGCAATAGCCACGTCATGTTTTCTGGCACTAATCATGTTTTCTGGTGTATGGCACTAGCCACACCATGTTTTCTGGCATTAGTCATGTTTTCTAAGTTTTCCTACAAACCACCTATTTTGGTTTCCATGCAGGTGGCAGAACAGGTGGCAGACTCTGAACATTGTATTGGCATGATTTTCTTTAAGGTAATACAATATCTTTTACTTAGAAAAAAAAAATTGATTGTTGCTTCAAGGATCACTATTCAATATTCTCTCTAACATCTTTTGAAGATTTTCCCTAATATACTACTTTCTCTTCAACATGGATTGCTAGACTCAATTGTTGCATCAATGATCACTATTCAATATCCTCCCTAACATCTTTTGAAAATTTTCACTAATATACTACTTGCCCTTCAACATGGATTGCTAGACTTCAAGGCACATTTCCTTATTGGAATTTTAGGAAACAATTAAAAAAAAACATTATAGGTTTTGGGTATTTCCTTCTTCTGCCCCGTAATATTCAATCTAAGTCAAATAATCTTCATTATGGTAATAATCTTGGCCAATATTATGCTAATATATATGGACTCTAAAACTATTCATAGAATTTTATTTCCCAATGCTTCTGAACCAGTTTGAAATTTGATCATGTTAAGAATTAGTTTTTACACGTTTGGGCTAACTAATCCTTATTAGCTAGCATTTTTAGTAATTAAAGTCCATTTCAGATGTCCCTTCTTTCACAAACCCGCCCTACATAAATATTCCTTCCACAAAGCCCATAGGTTTTTAATTTTCTAATGTTTGATAAGTTTCTTTGAGAATTTTTACTCTCTATTGTCTCTATATCCCTGAACATGATTATTAGTCCTTGCCAAAGCACGGAATATAGCAATCGATTTTTGGTCAAACTGTTTTGACTTTTTTCTCTCAATAAAAAATTTCTATAATGTTTTGAAATGCTTTGTGATATTTATGTATTAAATTGAATATTTTGAAAAATATAAATTAAGTTTCTAATATTTGATATTCCAAAACTCTATTTTATGATTGGTTGAAACCAATGAAATGACAATTTATCCCTGCTTGGATGTGAAATTGTCAAACCAAAAATCAAAATTAAAATTTAAAAAATTACAAAATCTACAAAATTGTCATATGTTCTCTTAGATCTGTCCTTAGATGTGGTGAGTTGTATTGCTACTTAAATCTTTGTCCTAGACTTATTTAATGCCCTCTCTTTCCTTTCTGAATTTAAATATATTTTTGATACCAAAAGAGCTTGTCCATAATATAATCACGAGGAATATAAATTAATAATCATAAAGATGAATATAAGTTCACCACGTAGCATTTGCATTAAACATTTGTAAGTACATCACATCACCCTCAAACACTACACCAGAACTACACCAGTGGTTATGGCCGTGATGACAAGCGGATAATGCATATCTCAAATCACTTAAATCAAGTGGATGTTGCAGATCTTAAATCACTGGTACGGATTAGAGATGCGCATTCCTGCCTTCTTAAACCAACCTTTTGAAATAGGTAATCAAATAAATACTACCGCGGTCCCACGAAATTTCCATCTGCAACCAGAAAATCAAACTGATAGGTAGAAATATTAATGAAATTAATGAACTCATAGATCGATTGATACAATCTTTAGTACTATTCACACCCAAGTTTCCATATGCAGAAAAGTTGAACTGGCATGTAGAAATTAATGAGAACTTGATGAACTCATAGATCAATGCTATATTTAGTACTATTCACACAATGTTTATTTGTTGGCAAAGACTATCCATTATCCATGTCTCAGTGGAGTCCATTTTTCTCCAGTCCCACCAAATTCCCATCTACAACGACAAAATTGGTGTGAGTGCAGCTGAAATGCATTGTTGAGTATTGTTGCAGTCTGTGATAAACAAAGTTATTTAGATATTACAATGTGCTTTTGGGAGAGCAGGTGGGAAAGAAGAAGGGACCTAGTATAATCCAAGCACAATATCAGGACTCCTTCTGCAAATGTACTAAACTTCCGAGGAAAATAAGATGAGATTACTCACAGAGGTATTTATTTGTTTACAACTTTGTTCCTTTCATATCATTATATCATTATTCTGTAGACAATACATTGAAAAAAACTAGCTATTTAATATATCCAAGGCTGAAAGAGTCATATGAATCTATGTCTATGTAACCTTTTGTTGACCAAAATTTGGTCATCTATATTTTCCCGCTCTTGGGTTCATAAAATCCTTGATATAAAAAGAAGACATTTTTTGAACTTTTATAAGTTCACTCTGCAGCCCTCGGTCTCAGCTTATCATGCACTTTTCGGATCATAAATCAGTTTCTGCATGCCTAAGTTATTCAAGATCTAGTCTAAAGGTCCGACAGAAAGATTATGAAGAATTTTTCTAAGTATCATGTTCTCCTCTCCATTTTTGAATTATGAAGTACTTTCATCATTTAATTCCCTCACCTTCCATCTCCACACTTAACCATTTTTCTCTTTTCACCACTCTTCTCCATTTGCTCCACTAGTCTCTACACTTAGACATTTTTGGGACTCTTCCTTCATATCCTCATCGGGTTCGTGGGTTGGTGGACTCATACATTCCCTCATCTTCTCACACTCCCTCACTTGACAACCCATTATCTACATATTACACTCTCTTCACCCCTCTTCCACACTACTCAACACTTAGATTTTTCTTCAAATTCAAGGGTTTGCGGGTTCAAACATTTGCCTTCCCTTTTCCACAGCCTTCAATTGCATTTCAACTTCTGCATTCTACACTTCGACCATCACTTAACTTTTATTCTCATTGCGGATACTGGGTTCCCAAATGTCTTATTCTTTTGATGCTCACGAGTCCAACCGACCGCCCTTCTATACTTAGTTTCTCTGGATCACTCGTCCAACCGCGGGTTCATGGGTTGGCGGGTTCAAGAAAATTTCATGGTTAACTTAAATCACCTCCCTTCCCTCATCCCCATGAACCCGCAAACCCTCCAACCCAACTCTTTGTTTTCCCCTCTTGTCTTATCTCCCATATTTAGCCAAATTCTCAAAGCTATTCCAAGGCATGAAAACTAGTGAATGAGAATATGACACATGACAATGAATGAGATCATGACACGTGGAAACTCAACATTGAAGACACGTGACAACACAAAATTTGAGACATGTGGCGTGATATTATTTTATGACTCATCATGGTGACTAGGTTTGAGGTGGACGACGACGAGATTCCAAAAAATTATTATGTTATTTGACAATTTTCCAAGGGTTGAAGCCTCCAAGCTCCATAATTTCTTCTCTTCTCGTGTTTCTTGCTAAGTGTGTCAAACACTTAGTATTATATATCATGAAGAATTTAATATCCCAATGAATGTGGGATAGAATTTTAAACCAAAAAGTCGAATTTTATGAAGGGAAGCACGAAATTCATCCAAGGGCCCACATTTGCCCATCAATTTTGATTGACGGTGGTTGAGTGTTGATCTTGCAGAGGCCATAACTTGAGCTTCGAGTGTTGGAATCGTGCAAATTTTATATCGTTGGAAATTTATTTCAACGTAGAAGATGGTGGTATAGGTTTCAAGTGCTGAAAGTTTATACATTTTTCTCAGGAATTAAAATACCAGTCAATTGCATTTTTAATGGGTTTGTGTGTTAACTCAACTTCATGACCTCATATCTTGAGATCCAGCTGATGGATTTGTGTAAACTTTATATCGTTGGAAAAATAAGATGATTAAGATCACATAAGAAGTGTTTTCCATGGCTAAAAATTTGATTATCATTCCCAGAAAATTAAAACACAATCCTCCTATTTTAAATGAGAAATTAATTAAATTGTGAAAATAAAAGTTTATTTAAAAACTTTTATTAAAAAGGGAAAGGGACCCATTTGAGATAGGTATATGTTGATGGTATAATTTCATTAATGAGGAATTAATGAGGCACTAATTAAATGGAATGTTTCAAGAAGAAACTTGTACGAGAATTTCAAGAGAGGAAGAAAACCCTAACTACTCGAGTAGCTAGAAAGTCTCTTCTTAAAAAGAGAAGAGAGGCTTCATCAAAGGTTCCAATAACGAGTATTGTGAGAGGGGTAGGGAAAAATATCAGAGGAAGAAGAAGGTATAGCCATGGATACACAATCAAGCCTCTGATCAAACGAAAGAAATCTCCATCTTCTCCATTCTTTTTATTCTTCTACACCACTTCTCATAGCTTTATGCTTGAATCTTGGAGTTGGGCACAAGGTTGAGTTGTTGAGTGTTTTTCTTGTATTCTTCTACATAATTTTCTTATATGATCATGGAGTATTTGCARCCGCATATATGGTTGTCAATTTTTTGGTAATGAAGAACATTTCTCATGAATAAACTCCACAAAGAATTGCTTCRGGGTTGATCTTAATTGTATCTTGTAACTTTGAGTTTTAAGTATGAGATATTTGAGGTTGACTTATCAATTTCTCTTGTATTATTAATTGCATTAATCTATTAAAATTATTTGAGACAATCAAATCATTCTCTCATATTTCTCATGAAGAAGATATGGATGCGTTTATATAATATTAAGAAGATTGTGTGTGATGTTGATCACAATTTAATTATGATGTTGAAGCCCTCCTTCAATCTTTTCTTATTGTAAAAAGACTTTTGAAGAATATAAAGATCATATTGGGTTATTGAAGAACCATTTTGATATAAATCCAAGGAATAAATATTTGGGGTTTGCTGCCTAGCACTCTCCCTAATCCAATATATTCAAAGATATATCTTTTAGCCAAAGAGGAGAACCACCTCTCTAAAAATGAAGGGGGACTAATGTCCTCATGAGGTTGTCATTTTGGTCATGACGGATTCAAGCGTCAACATTTTTGGTGACCATACTGGGGACCGATTTATTTTCAAGATATTTGAGGAACCAAAAATCTCCATGGCTCAAAGTTTCGAGAAGAAGATTCAAGAAAATTGTTGCTTATTTTAAGCATGGCTCACCTTTTTTGTAATTTCAAAAAGAAATGAGAAGCACCAAAGATTCGGGAGAATGAACTCCTTGTAAAATCCATTGAAAAAATTCAAAATGAAGGGTTTCATTCATGTCATAATGTTTCTTTATATTCTTCATCAAGCCCATCAATGGCTTTGCAAGACTCAACAAAAGAGAGAAATACTCAAAGAAGGAGTCGATTTCATAATACCCCTTTAAATCTACCAGAAATAGACTTTCAAATGGCCAATATTCATATTGAATTTTTTTCTAAATTCTTTGGGGATGCTTCAGAAGATGCAGAGCAACACTTGATTAATTTTAAAGGTACATGTTATGATTTCGACCTCAATGAAGACAATGTTACATGTATATTATTCTTACAAACTCTACGAGGGAATGCTCTTGAATGGTATAGTTCATTAATGCCTAACTACATTACCAGTTGGAATGTGTTAGAAGATTCATTTGCGGAAAAGTTCATCCCAAAAGTGCATTCATATGTTTTTTCTGATGTTTTAAATGTGGTTTCCCACCCATCCTCTCCCATATGGAAGCAAGATAACGAAATGGCCAATTTTGAAGAAGAATCTAATCAAAGTGTGGATGAAATTTTTAAGTCAAATCATGTTGCTGAAAAGTAAGATGAAAATTCCAAATTACAAGAAGAAAATTTCAGTCTCCTACATACTCCATATGAAGACATTTCGAGCAACAAATTTGAAAATGAAATTGAGGAGCCTCCACCAAATACACAAGAAGATTTCAGCCTTGTAATAGATGATGAAACATCACAAGAGAACTTGTAGCAAGATGAATTGATGGAAGAAATGAATATTGAGAAGAATGATGAACAAGATCACCTTTACAAGAAACAAGAATCTTTTCAAAAGATTTTTTATGAATCAAGAACCTTGGAAGTGGTTGTAAATAAAGAAAAGGATGAATGCATTCTTACATCGAAAACTCCTCAGCCAAGAATTGATTTTATTGAATTGTGGTTCCAGAGCATTGTTGGCCAAACAATGCAATTAAATCTTCACCATACTTGGTATAATTTTTCTCTAATACATATTGAGAGTGCCCCTGACTCATTGGTACGAGTCCCAACATATCTCATAATTTTGGAGTTCATTCCACAAATCAGATCAATGATTGAATGGCTCCATTGGAAATCTACCTACACCTAAGGTTCCCCTTTCTTTCAAGTAAGTTAGGGTAGGTAGATCATGTATGTATATATTGTAAATGTGTTGAACCTGCACAGAATAGATCTAGCTAGAAAATACTACACACATTTGCAGAGATAAATTGAGAAAGAAGAAGCAAGATATAAAGAATGGAAGAATTCTCATTACTTGTATTCCACACTCAAAGAGTGAATAATTTACAATATATATAGAATAAATGAGTAACTAATGAGCCATAGTGGTGGTCTAGATTGATCTGGACACACACCAACAGTTACATGAGTAAACTGCCACCTAGTCTAGTCTTTCAGGCAGTTACAGGAGTGAACTACCACCTAGCTGGGTTAACTAGTCAACTAGTCTTCAGTTAATTGACTGAACAAAGAGTAGTGAGTTGGTGATGATCCCAATGTTGCATGGTGACAAAACCAATGCAACATCTAAACTAAAATCAACTAGTCAAACTGAAGTGTCAATTGAAAGAGAATATTCTCCAAGTGGAATATTCTCCCCCAAAATATAGGAGACTGGATAATGACTAATTATGACTAATAAACAATGAATAACCTTAGGAAAAATAAATCCTAGGTGTGTGTGAAGTAACTCCAACACCCCCTCTGAACATCACTATGGTGAAAATAAAGATTGGGTCCCGGCAACGAGGCCATGTTAGGTACCTAAGTACAAAAGATACACTGAAATAAACGAGGAAAGAGAGAAAACCCCATGGGAAAACCCCCGCACTCAAACTACAATGCATAAAAAAAATAAAAAAATGAGAAGGAACAAAAAGCAGTTGCTAAGAAATCATGTCCTTCACTCCAAGAAGACCTTGCAACTGTGCAAGTTTGTGCTCATTGAAGATTTTGTTGAAGATGTAGATGTCTACACGGATCTGATGAAGTATATGCACCATTGAGATTTTAACACATATCCACTTTATCTTCTTGTAATGAATAATATCCAAACAAATTTTGGATGAAACTTTGAAAACCATGTGGCCGTTTCCAGAAAAAACGTTGAAATTTTGTTGATTTTAAAATGATCATAACTTCACTTTTCGAACTTTGTTTCAGACGATTGGTTTTTTGAAATTGGATATTTTCCCGAGAGGAATTAAAATATCCAATTTGTTTCTGAAAATTTGGCTCAGAAAATATCATAATGGAGTCTGATGTGCGCGACTCTCTTTTTGTCTCCCGAGATGCATGCATGGTGTATGCAAAAGTGTCTGGATGTGACTCCTGAGATGCATGCCATATATCTTCCACATGAATTTTAGAAAACAAATCTGAAATGGAGTAGACATCATCTTCAATTATTGGAATACAAATTTGTGTAGATACTTGTGTAGAAGGCTCTTCAAACTGAGATGATTTATCTTCCAGTGGATTTTCTACATTCTCTATCTTGTCAACATTTTGCATGCATTCTTCCTTATTCCCAAATAAAACCTCCAATCTGCTCCATAAATAATTTGGAGTGAATTCATGTGAGTCATCATATACTTGATGGAGAATTTCGAGAGAAATAAAATAGAGGATACATCATATGGCCATATCTTGTCTATTGAGAAAGTCATTTTTCTCATCGACAGAATCAGGCTCTACTTCCATTGCCATAGTTATTTGGTACAAGCCTCTGCATCTAAGCATAAGCAAAAAATTTTACTTCCATTCCAAATATTTATGAGGCGTGAGAAGTATTTTTGGCGAATAATCCATCTTTTTGTTGTCTTCAATCTTTTGTACCTGCAAAAAAAAAATTGGTGTAGATTTTGCTTAGCATTCCGTCGGCTCTGATACCATGTAAATGTGTTGAACCTACACAAAATAGATCTAGCTAGAAAATACTACACACATTTGCAGAGATAAATTGAGAAAGAAGAAGCAAGATAGAAAGAA